>QXEO01000298.1:8424385-8512195 GCA_007115705.1 Dactylis glomerata
AGCACAGCTTACCACCCTCAGACTGATGGACAGACTGAAAGAGTAAATCAGATACTTGAAGATATGTTGAGAGCCTGTGTTCTAGCCTATGGAGCTAAGTGGGAAGATTGTCTGCCTTTTGCGGAGTTTTTCCTACAACAACAGTTATCAAGCCAGTTTGCAAATGGCCCCGTTGAAGCTTTGTATGGAAGAAAGTGTCGTACCCCTTTGAATTGGTCTGAAACTGGAGACAGTAAGATATTTGGACCTGACCTTCTGCAAGAAGCTGAGGAGAAGGTTCGCATGATCCGCGAATACCTCAAGGCAGCCCAGTCTAGACAGAAGAGTTATGCTGACAAGAGACGTAGAGAACTGACCTTCAAGATTGGAGATTTTGTCTATCTTAGAGTGTCACCTCTCAAGGGAATGCAGAGATTCCGAGTCAAAGGAAAGCTTGCACCAAGGTATATTGGACCCTTCAAGATACTAGGCCGCAGAGGAGAAGTGTCTTATCAGTTGGAAATGCCCCTGAACTGTCTGAAGTGCACGATGTTTTTCACGTGTCTTTACTTCGGAAATGTCTGGAAGTTCCGGAGAAGCCAGAGATCTTCAAGAATATTGATCACCGTTCTGTGGATATCAACAAAGATTTGACCTATCGTGAAGTGCCTACCCGTATCCTCGAGGAAGCATATCGAACCACTCGAACCCGTAGCATCAAGTTTCTGAAAGTTCAGTGGAGCAATCACACAGAAGATGAAGCCACTTGGGAACGAGAAGATTACCTTCAGAAAAGAATTTCCCAATCTTTTCAGTTCTTAGATAGTGAATCTCGAGGACGAGATTCTTTTTAAGGGGGGAAGATTGTAACAACTCAAAAATTTGTAATCCATTTCTCATTAATTAAAGTGCCAAATGAGGACAAGATAAAACTTTTTGTCCTCATATCGCATGCATGCATAGTATTCAAATAATGGGTGTTCTATGATTTCATGTGTGCTATAACTTGTTGTGAAATATTTAGTTAATCCCACTTAACTAACAGAAGCATTAGAGAAGAACCACAAAGACATAGGAACCAGAAACAAAAGAAATAAAGAAAAAGAGAGAAAAAATTGATCTAGAAAAGTTAACCACTACCCTACTTTGAACACTTTGATTAAGCTCTCTGCAACTCAACTCAGTGTGTGGTGAGTTGGTTGAGCTTGACCAGATCACATACTTACTCAACCAAAGATTTTCAACAAAGACTCAAACCAGAACCCCACTCAAACATCCGCCAAAAAACCGAATCTGAATCAGCAACCGAACCTCATTTTCGAATTAAAATTTTTGCAAAACCTTTTCTTTCTTCAGGACAAAAATAGTTTTGGAGTCCTTGAGGAATACCTTGACAACCACGGTGGCAGATTTCAAAATTTGAATTTGAGTTGGTTCAGGCATTTCATCAAACACCTGTGAGGCAGTTTTCAGAAAAACCTAAACCTACTGTTGTTGACGCCGCCGCGTACGTCTTCGTACTCGTAGGTGTAACCCGATGATGCGGTAGACCACCTCTCTGTCGACTCCACACCCCCCTGCCCGGACCCTGCCCGTGAGACCTGGAGAAAGGGAGAAAAGGCCCGGACCCCCTCTCCTTTCCTCTGCCTCTCTGCACGACCCCGACCCGCGTGAGCGCGCCAGGCACGCCTACAGTGCCCAGACACCGTGACCGCACCTCGCAGCACGCTCCCAAAGCCGCCGCGCCCGGCAGCGACCGTTGCACGCCGCGGACCCCGCAGTCGGCCACCTCCGCTCCAGCCCTCTCCCGCCTATAAAAGGCCCTCCTGTTTGCCTGAAAAGAACCACACCACTGGTAGAAACCTCCTAGACATACTCCCCTCCCCCCGAGCTCTTCGCGGCGACCTCGCCGGAGCCGGCCGAGCTCCCAGGGCGCCTCGCGTTCCCGGCGACTGGAGCGCTTCCCCGACCTGCCGCCGGTCCAGGCCGGCCGAGAAGGACCTCCTCCGCCGCCGTGACATCCCGCCGCCGCCTCTCCTTCCTCCCTGCTGCACCGCCGTCGCCGCCCTCGTTCCTGCAGGCTACGGTGAGTTCGCGGTGAGTCCTCGCGTCGTGAAGAAGACGACCCCTCGTGCGTACCGTTTCGGGTTAAGTTATGACGACTGGGCCCCCTCTGTCAGGCCGGTTCTGTTGTTTTTTTTTCACTTACCCTTCCCGGCCAGCTTAGCCTAGTGGGTCGGCCCAGTAGAAGCCTGTGCGTGCGGCCCAGCTCGGGTTGAATTTCGATCCGTTCGATTTTTATTTTTTTCCGCCCGTTTCAAATCTATTTCAGAGCTGATTTTCAAATGAATTTTCCCAGAGTTTTATAAATCCATTTGAGCAAAAAAATACTCGTTGGAAAGCTTAGGAATAATCTAGCCACTGGAGTTGGTTATAATCCAATTTGAGTTAGCTATTTAATTTAATAAAACAAATTAACCCACAGCCTTTGACCGTAGCTTATTAATCTTTGGAAATTTTTAGAAGATTGTTTAAACCTTCTAAAATTTGGAAACTTGGTTTATGAACTCACTAGTCAACTTATCTACTGTTTAGTACAACCCTATTCAATTAAAACCTTGTTAGTACCATCACTTAGCTCCTAATCAAATCGTTGGGTGTAGCATAAAATGATAGATCCCCATATACACCTAGTTTGATATTTCCCTCATTACCAATTTACTTAATTAATCCCTCTCCACTTGAACTAGCCCTAATACCCCTAGTCTCATACCAATGTTAAGAAAGTGATCAACACTTAGCACTTGGTAGAAAAATCTAGCTTGCACACTTAATGAAAACTTGGAAGAGAACTTGCAAACCAACTCAATATAATCCAACATGAACCTTATTGTTTGAAAACAAGTATGTGTGTTTGGAATGTTGTTAGTATTGTTTAGTGATCTGTGCATTGTGTTTTATTCGTTATTAGACGCTAGTGTTGCTGAGGAGGATATTGAGGGGGGATTCTATCAAGAAGAAGAAGACTACCCAGGACACTTTGCCAACCAAGGCAAGCCATCTTTTGAATCATACTCCAAATGCCTAGTTTTCCTATTGCATTCTACTTGTTTTAAATAAATTGCATGATTGAATTGCTACTTTAGAATGATAGTTGTGTAGTGGTACCTTGCTTAGCAAGAGTATCCAGCTGAGTTAATCCTGCCTTACTTAGTGGTATCATCACTCTATATAGTTGCTTAGTCGCTAATAAAATTGAGGCCACCTATAAGGGGAACCCTATTTGAAATGGGTGACTTGAACTTGACAACTTGAATTGGAGATTTCTCCTACATGATGGTTTTATGAAGGAAAATAATCTTGACTAATAACTATGGAATGTATTTGCAAATTGATAATAAGTGATGTACCATGTGAGCCAACCATTACCGTACGACCACATTACCCCTAAATGGGAAGGGGCTTAGTCCGTAGCTTGTTTACTCTAGTATGGGAGGTCTTGTATCATCCTTTATAGAAGTGCACCGTGCGCGGGTACTTCTGAAACCGAGTGGAAATTCCATTCATCCGGCACTCCGGAGCGGGCAAAACTAGAGGCGCCGGAACGGGGTTTCCGTATCCCGGGCTCTAGGAAAGGATCCTGTACTAGAGTGAGCAAGTGAAAGAGTTCGTTTGATTATCTGAACCTCGCATACTTTGTGTATGACGAACCGTGGATTTCTCCCGGCAGATGTATCGAATCTTGTGGGTAAAGTGTACCCCTCTGCAGAGGTTTCAAACTATTCGAATAGCCGCGTCCTCTGTCATGGACAGTTGGCAAGCTGTACTTGACTTTTGTCAAGAATGTTAACAACTTACGGTGAACTTGGTGAATGACTTGACTTGACATTGATGTTGACCAACACTTGAAGTTCCTCTTTAGATTGAACTTAGAGAATTAAATCTTCTTCCCTACTAATGAACATTCTTGGGAAATAAAACTAGCTTTTGCAAATAAACTTAGTGCTTAGTCCACCATATCAACCTTGCATATCTACTTCATCATTTTGTTTATAAGATGGTTTGCGAGTGCATTCAATGTACTCATGGCTGTGTCCCTGGCTATCAACTTGGCCAGACTATGGGGAAGATTATTCAGAGGAAGGTTATGAAGATGAATACCAGAACTAAGATCATCTCCTGAGTCGCCATTGCCTGTAGGGTGAAGGCATGGACCCAAAGACGTTATCTCCGCTGCTATACCGTGTTGTAATATGAACTTGGTCATTATGACCATTGTATTTGAACTATTCGTATTGTAATGTCTATGGAACTGGTTACCAACTACGTTATGTGTATCACAACAATGATTCTGGGATTGTGGTGGAATACATAACGGGCACTTTGAATTTCTGGAAATTCGGGTGTTACAGCCCACTAGCTTCGCGACAGCTCTGGACAATTCATAGGGCGCCTCGTCTGAGCCTTGCTTTGCGAGCGGCAACGTGGAACCTGCACACAACACAACCAAATACTTTGTTCCCAACTTATGATGAGGTTGTCAATCTCACCGGTTCGCTTGAAACAAAGGGTATGAGCGTATCGAGTGGAAAGTGATAATAGTAATATGCGAGTAAAGTAAACAGTGCGAGTAAAGTAAATAGGTGATAGCAATGTAAAATAAATAGGACCGGGGTCCACAGTTCACTAGTGGTGTCTCTCCATAAGATAAAATAATACATGCTGGGTAAATAAATTACAGTTGGGCAATTGATAGAATAAAGACAACGTGCATATGTCGAGAGGATCACTATGAGATTTACTCTGGGCATTACAACAAGATACATAGACCGCCATCCAACTGCATCTATGACTAGTAATCCACTTGTGGCGAATCAATCCGAGAACTCCACAAGTATTAAGTTGCGAACAACAGATAATTGCATTAAGCAAAGTGTGTAATGTAAACAAAGCATATGCCCTCGAGCATATGAATGTTGTTTTCCCCTAGTAGCAACAACACATCTACAACGTTAGAGGTTTTTGTCACTCCCCCAGATTAAATAGAGGCATGAACCCACTATCGAGCATAAATACCCCCTCTTGGAGTCACTAGCAACTACTTGGCCAAGATAGCTACTAACAACGGAGAGCATGCAAGATCATAAACAACATAGAGATAACATAAGATAATATTCAGCACATCAACTCAATCATAACACCAATATTCATCGGATCCCAACAAACACAACATGTAGAATTACATAACGGTGATCTCGATCATGTAAGGCAGCTCACGAGATCTAAACATGAAGCACATGGTGGAGAAGACAACCAACTAGCTACTGCTATGGACCCATAGTCCAAGGTTGACTACTCACTCATCATGCCGGAGGCAAGCATGGCGATGAAGAAGACCTCCGGTGGTGATTCCCCTTTCCGGCAGGGTGCCGGGAAGAGCTTCTGGACCCTCCCGATCTTCGGGTCGACGGCGACGGTGGATCGCGATGTGTTCTGGAAAAGTGATCGGGTGTTTAGGTTTTTCCCGTTGGGGGGTATTTATAGGCAAAGGGGTGTCGTCAGAAGTGGGCCAGGGTGGCCACACCACCAGGGGCGCGGGCCAGCCCTAGGCCACGCTGCCCTATGGTGTGGGCGCCCTATGGCCCCTCTTCGTCTCCTCTTCGGTGTTCTGGAAGCTCCGTGAAATATCTGGACGTCTGGCTTTGGTTTCGTCCAATTCCGAGAATATTTCCTGTGTAACTTTTCTAAAACACAAAAACAGTAGAAAACAGGGAACTGACACTGTGGCATCTCGTTAATAGGTTAGTTCCGGAAAATGCATAAAAATGCCACGAAGTGTAACGAAACACTAAGCAAATGGTGTAAAAATAAGCATAGAGCATCAAAAATTATAGATACGTTAGAGACGTATCACGCGCCCACCTGTGGTGAGACCGCCTGGTCCACCTCCTGACGATGTCGCTTGGCCTATAAGTTCCCCTCGACGGGAAAAACCTAAAGGACCGATCTCTTTTTCATGAAACATACTGCAAGCCGCCGCCACTGTCGTGAGATCGGGAGGATCCAGGAGCTCTTCCCGGCACCCTGCCGTAGAGGGAAATCCCTGCCGGAGGCCTTCTACACCACCATGGTCGCCTCCGGAGTGATGTGTGAGTAGTCTATCTTGGACTATGGGTCCATAGCAGTAGCTAGATGGTTGTCTCCTCCACCATGTGCTTCATGTTTATATCTTGTGAGCTGCCCTACATGATCCGGATCATCTTTATGTAATCATACATGTTGTGTTTGTTGGGATCCGATGAGTATTGGTACTATGTGATGTTGATGTGCTGAATATTATATCTTATGTTATCTCTATGTTGTTTATGATCTTGCATGCTTTCCGTTGCTAGTAGCTATCTTGACCGAGTAGATGCTAGTAACCCCAAGAGGGAGTACCTATGCTCGATAGTTGGGTTCATGCCTCTATTTAATCTGGGGGAGTGACAGATACCTCTAAGGTTGTAGATGTGCTGTTGCCACTAGGGAGAAAACAACATTCTTGTGTCTAAGGACATTCGCTTTGTTTACATTACACACTTTGCTTAATGCGATTATCTGTTGTTTGCAACTTAATACTCAAGGGGTCCTCGGATGATTCCCCGCGAGTGGATTTTTGATCATAGATGCAGTTGGATTATGGTCTATGTATTTTGTCGTAATGCCCAGAGTAAATCTCATAGTGATCCTCATGACGTATTTACATTATCTTTGCTCTATCAATTGCCCAACCGTAATTTGTTTACCCAGCATGTGCTTTTTTATCTTATGGAGAGACACCACTAGTGAACTGTGAACCCCGGTCCAATTTCCTTTACAGAGCTTTACCGTTTTACTATTACTCACTTTGTTTACTTTCTTGCATTACTATTATCCTATTACCACTCGATACGCTCAATCCTTGTTTACAGCAAACCGGTGAGATTGACAACCTCATCGTAAGTTGGGAGCAAAGTTCTTGGTTGTGTTGTGTGCAGGTTTCACATTGCTGCTAGGTGAAGAAACTCCTACGTCAACTACGCACCAGCTAGTTGTCTGGCGCCATTGTCCGGAGTGTCGCGAAGCTAGCAAGCATCACCTTCTGAAGTTTGGCTTTCTTCTACTGGTTCGATAAACCTTGGTTTCACAACTGAGGGAAGACTTGCTACTGTGCTCATCGTACCTTCCTCTTGGGGTTCCCAACGGGCTGTACTTACAAGCCATCAAGCAGTTTTCTGGCGCCGTTGCCGGGGAGGAAGAAGACTTCTGCAAGGGGAGTCTCGCACGCACAATCTTTACATTGTTTTTGTTTTGCTTTATTTTATTTTTGCTTGCATCATTTTATAAAAAATACAAAAAATTAGTTTCCTTTATAGTTGCTTTTATTTACTTGCTTTTAGTTTTGCTAGAATGGGTACTCCTGAAAACACCAAGTTGTGTGATTTTACTAGCACCAAAAACAATGATTTTATCTGCACTCCTATTGCACCACCTGCTCCTGAGGCAAATTTTTATGAGATCAAACCTGCTTTGTTGAATCTAGTTATGAAAGAGCAATTTTCTGGTACCAGTTCTGTTGATGCTGCAGCTCATCTCAACAATTTTGTTGAGCTATGTGAGATGCAAAAGTATAAGGATGTAGATGGTAATATTATTAAGCTTAAGTTGTTTCCTTTCTCTTTAAGAGGAAGAGCTAAGGATTGGTTGCTATCTTTGCCTAGAAATAGTATTGATTCTTGGGATAAGTGTAAGGATGCTTTTATTGGAAAATAATATCCTCCTGCTAAGATTATAGTTTTGCATAGTGATATTATGAAGTTTAGACAGTTTGATAATGAACATGTTGCTCAGTCTTGGGAAAGAATGAAATCTATGATAAAGAATTGTCCCACTCATGGACGGACTACTTGGATGATTGTCCAAACTTTTTATGCAGGACTGAATTTTTCTTCAAGGAACCTATTGGATTCAGCTGCTGGAGGCACTTTTATGTCCCTTACCTTGGGCGCCGCAACAAAGCTTCTCGACAACATGATGGTAAATTATTCTGAATGGCACACCGAGAGAGCTCCACAAGGTAAGAAGGTAAATTCTGTTGAGGAAACCTCTTCCTTGAGCGATAAGATTGATGCTATTATGCTTATGCTTTCTAATGATAGAACTCATGTTGACCCTAATAATGTTCCTTTGGCCTCTTTGGTTGCTCAAGAAGAGCATGTTGATGTAAACTTCATTAGAAATAATAATTTCAACAATAATGCTTATAGGAACAATTTTGCTAGTAACAATTATAGGCCGTATCCTTCTACCAATGGTAATGGTTATGGTAACTCTTATGGTAATTCCTCCAACAACACTAGGGGCACGCCCTCTGAGGTTGAAGTCATGCTCAAGGACTTCATCGGTAAGCATATTGCTTTTAACAAGTCTGTTGAGAAAAAGTTAGGCAAAATTGATATTCTTGCTTCTAAAGTTGATAACCTTGCTCTTGATGTTGAACTTCTGAAACTAAAAGTGTTGCCTAATGAGGTGAAAGAAAGCAATACTTTTGCCTTTACTAATGCTATCCAGGTTAAAATTGATGAAAATGTTAGGATGTTAGCAGAATTGCATGCCAGGTGGGAAATAGAATATGAGATGGCTAGAAAGATGAAGGTATGTACTATTACTACCTCTAATGATGTTGTTCCAAATACTAGCAATCCTCTTACTTTGATTGGTATAGAGAAAACTCCTACTCCTTGTGCGAAAAAGCCCAAAACTGCAAAAACTTTTTCTCAAAAGAGTGCTGAAATTTTTCGGAGTGTGGGAGATGATAGCTCTATTTATTTCCATGATTTTGATGTTGATGGCTGCAATATATCTGAAGGTATTTTGTTCTTACAAAAGCTTTCTTTGAGTCCTAATGCTAGTTCTTTGAATATTGCTTTTACAAATCATATTACCAATGTTCTCATGAAAATTAGGGAGGAAAAGTTGAAACAAAAAGCTTCTATTCCCAAGAAGTTAGAAGATGGTTGGGAGCCCATCATTGATATGCATGTTAATGGTTTTGATTGCCATTCTTTATGTGATCTAGGTGCTAGTATTTCTATTATGCCTAGAAAGATTTATGACATGCTTGGTCTACCACCATTTGAAAAGTATTATTTTGATGTTCCTATTGCTGATGTGGCTAAGAAGAAACCTTTGGGAAGAATTAATAATATTCTTATTATGGTTAACAATAACCTTGTTCCCGTTGATTTTCTTGTCATGGATGTTGAATGCAATGCTTCATGTCCTATTATTTTGGGAAGACATTTTCTTTGAACTGTAGGTGCCATCATTGATATGAAGGAAGGCACCATCAAATATCAATTCCCATTTAAGAAAGGCATGGAACACTTCCCTAGAAGGAGGAAGAAATTACTTTTTGACTCTATTCTTAGAGCAAATTATGAACTTGATGCTTCATCGCTTGATATTACTTGATTTGCACTTTCTGTGCCTAGCTCAAAGGCGTTAAAGAAAAACACTCTTGGGAGATAACCCATTGTTTTATTTTCAGTACTTTTTCTTTTATTTGAGTCTTGGAAGTTATTACTACTATAATAACCGCTCCTTATCCTTTTTATTTCGTTGTTGTGCCAAGAAGAACCTCTAATTTGAGTGAGGTAAGATTTGGGGAAGTTGCTGTCCTGAAATAGATTTTGGTGCTGCACCATAAAAATTCGTGAAAATTCTAAAGATATCTTTTTGACCTGCTATTTATTGTGCATATGCCCCAGGTTATATTAAAACTTTCATTAGTTTTACACTTTTCTATTTGAGCAACAGAAGGTCCTCGAAAAAATCGACCTTTGTCAGCTGTTCTGTTTTGACAGATTTCTGCCACTATTTGTGTTTGCCTCTCGATCGCTTTCTTTTTGAGTTCTTTTGATCACGGAACTTTTGGGGAAGTTGCTACAGTAGTATATTCTTTATATGTGGTGTTTTTGAGTTGAAACCTGAAACAAAAAGGGTTGATCTATTATTATGCTTATGCTAACGTTGCTGATATAATTGTGTTGAGTTTTGTATGAAGGAAGTTTTCAAGTGTAGGGATTGGAGAATGATGAGATGAGATGAAGAATGGACAAAATCTCAAGCTTGGGGATGCCCACGCACCCCAAGAAATATCCAAGAGGTACAAGCGTCAAAGCTTAGGGATGCCCCCGAGGCACCCCTTCTTCATCGGCAAAAATCAGGTCACCTTTCAAAACACTATATTTTTATTGCTTCATGCACTATGCATTTTTCTTGGAGCGTCTTTATTTTAGTTTTCAGTTTTGTTTTGTTTTATTTGCTGCAATAAATGGTTGGACCCCAACAAATTTCTTTTGGAGGAGATGTACTCGTTTTTCATTTGCCAAGAACACTCCGTTTTTCACTCTTATCGTTCAATGAGTGTTCTCTTTTTCTGCTACTGCGTCTAGCTTTCATTTTTTCACCTTGATTTTTGTTCATATCTTATTTTATCTTTGAATCAAGGTGTATT
This sequence comes from Dactylis glomerata, assembly GCA_007115705.1. Classification (NCBI taxonomy): domain Eukaryota; kingdom Viridiplantae; phylum Streptophyta; class Magnoliopsida; order Poales; family Poaceae; genus Dactylis; species Dactylis glomerata. Next base: position 8,434,902 of record QXEO01000298.1, read on the forward strand.
TGGACCTCTGGTCTATGTTGGTATTCATCAAAAAAGTTGTTTTAAAAAGGTTCGAATGGTGTTGGAAAAGAGAAAAAGTTTCATGCAAAAAAGTGGTACAAAAAGAGCTTGTTTAGACTGCGGCTTAGACTTTTGCATACCATGCTTGATGTCGTTTTGATAGTATTCTTAGTAATTTTTTCTGTAGCATGACTTGTCTCAAATGACTGAGATTGCTTAATGAGCCTTTGAAAAAATCATGCGTTGCTCTTATTATGTGGAAGCATTTATTTGGTTTTCTCCTTTGATGCTTTATTTGGGTTGACTTGGCGTATGCTTACAACATGTTTGACTCTAACAAGTCGCCATAAGCCTCTATGATCATTTAGTTTTAACTTTTGATGCCATTTTATACTTCTCTTAATGTTGCTTTGTCGCTTTGCATGATTATGGCCATTTTTGCTCTCTTAGTTGGTCGCTCCCAGTCTTTTGCTAGCCCTCATTTTGTGCTGAGTATGAGCTCTACTCGTGCATCCAACTCCCAAAAACCAAGTTATTCCAATGTGTCCACTATACATACCTATTAGCAATTTGCTATTCCAAGTACATTTGACTTGCTTTTATCTATCCTTCGAATTAAATTCTTATCAGTGTTATGCGAAAATTGGTCAGTAAAGCTCTCACGAACCTGATGGCACACTTAACTTTTCTCGCTTTTAAAATTTTAACATTGTGGCTCTTTTATATTGACGTTATACTTGCAAGTTGTAAGTTGGAAATTAGCCAAACCATGCCGTCATGGGGTAAGCTTTCAACATTGCACTTCTTATTTGAGTTGATATCGTGATCTTTTCTTTATGGATACTCGCGATGTGAAACAAGTTGGGAATCTTGCGGGATCATGGAGTGTGTATATGTGTTAGAGAAATGCCTGGGCCGCTAATCTAAGCCATGCATAATTCATGGTGAAAATTTACAGCATGCCCATAGTGGACATTCGACGATGTATCTCAAAATAAATAGCTATACCAATGGTAAATAAAAGAGATGTTGAGGTGTTCATTGTCTGTTTGTCCTGTCATTTTGATGTGGGATTATTCCATATCATCGGGCAAGGAGGTACCCCGTTGGCGGTTCTCGATGATACGCATATACTTACAATGACAAGAGCTTGCTTGGGACCCTAAGTCGAGTAGCATGAGGTTTGGGTATTCGTACTTCACGGGACACGAGGTTTTCAACTTATGATTTGTCAAGCATATGCTTCGTAAATGTTCTTGCATTTACTTTAACCATTCAAGATGCCTATGATGGGGGCAATGAGAGCTCAAAGCTAGTAAGTACCATAATTTTTGAAGGTTTATAAAACTTGCAATCACTACTTCCCTCTGCGAAGGGTCTTTCTTTTACTTTTATGTTGAGTCTCCACCTTCTACCTTTATGCACCATCTAAGAGAGCATAGTTGACATTTTGAGTATAATGTGTATTGTCCCAAAGTTATCATTGATTGATTCATTATTTTGGTTTCACTTGTTCTTAAATTATTTGTATCTAGTCGCCCTCTTGAACTTGAAGGTGTCCTATGCATTTATATTTTGCTATTCCATGAGGGACAAGCTGAAAACCATTTGTATGTTTTCCATATGATTTGAACACACGCTTGACTTTCATTGTTTCATTATTCATGATCTTTCGTTTGTGTTTCTTTTCATGTTATAACATGGTTGCTAAGTTTTTATTATCAAGATTATGTCTTTTATGCCCATGTTTTAAGTTCTTTGATCCCAGCACTCAATGCTTACATAGATGATCAAGATTGTGATGGTGCATGTCACCTCAAAAATTATTCTTTTGTTATCACTTACCTACTCGAGGACGAGCAGGAGTTAAGCTTAGGGATGCTTGATACGTCTCAAACGTATCTATAATTTTTGATGCTCCATGCTTTTTTACACACCATTTGCTTTGTGTTTTGTTACGCTTCGTGGCGTTTTTATGCATTTTCCAGAACTAACCTATTAACAAGATGCCACAGTGCCAGTTCCATGTTTTCTGTTGTTTTTGTGTTTTAGAAAAGTTACACAGGAAATATTCTTGGAATTGGACGAAAAAAAAGCCGAACCTCCTATTTTTACCGAAGCTTCGCGAAGACCGAAGATGATACGGAGGGGGGCCAGGGGTCAGCCTCACCACCAGGGGGCACGGCCCAGCCCCTGGCCGCGCCCACCTTTGGTGAGACCGCCTGGTCCACCTCCTAACGCTGCCGCTTCGCCTATAAGTTCCCCTCGACGGAAAAAACCTCAAGGACGAATCTCTTTTTCACGAAACATATTGCAAGCCGCCGCCGTCGATGTTGCGAGATTGGGAGGATCCAGGAGCTCTTCCCGGCACCCTGCCGGAGAGGGGAATCCCTGCCGGAGGCCTTCTACACCACCATGGTCGCCTCTAGAGTGATGTGTGAGTAGTCTACCTTGGACTATGGGTCCATAGCAGTAGCTAGATGGTTGTCTCCTCCACCATGTGCTTCATGTTTAGATCTTGTGAGCTGCCCTACATGATCAGGATCATCTTTATGTAATCATACATGTTCTGTTTGTTGGGATCCGATGAGTATTGGTACTATGTGATGTTGATGTGCTGAATATTATATCTTATGTTATCTCTATGTTGTTTATGATCTTGCATGCTTTCCGTTGCTAGTAGCTATCTTGGTCGAGTAGATGCTAGTAACTCCAAGAGGGAGTATTTATGCTCGATAGTTGGGTTCATGCCTCTATTTAATCTGGGGGAGTGACATATACCTCTAAGGTTGTAGATGTGCTGTTGCCACTAGGGAGAAAACAACATTCTTGTGTCTAATGACATTCGTTTTGTTTACATTACGCACTTTGCTTAATGCGATTATCTAGTGTTCGCAACTTAATACTCAAGGGATCCTCGGATGATTCCCCGCGAGTGAATTTTTAGTCATAGATGCAGTTGGATTACGGTCTATTTATTTTTTCGTAATGTCTAGAGTAAATCTCATAGTGATCCTCATGACGTATGTACATTATCTTTGCTCTATCATTTGCCCAACTGTAATTTGTTTACCCAGCATGTGATTTTTATCTTATAGAGAGACACCACTAGTGAACTGTGGATCCCAGTCCAATTTCCTTTACATAGGTTTACCATTTTACTATTACTCTCTCTGTTTACTTTCTTTCATTACTATTATCCTATTACCACTCGATATGCTCAATCCTTTCTTTACAGCAAACCGGTGAGATTGACAACCTCATCGTAAGTTGGGAGCAAAGTTCTTGGTTGTGTTGTGTGCAGGTTTCACGTTGCTGCTAGGTGAAGAAGCTCCTACGTCAACTACGCACCAGCAAGTTGTCTGGCGCCATTGTCCGGAGTGTCACAAAGCTAGCAAGCATCACCTTCTGAAGTTTGGCTTTCTTTTACTGGTTCGATAAACCTTGGTTTCACAACTGAGGGAAGACTTGCTACTGTGCTCATCATACCTTCCTCTTGGGGTTCCCAACGGGCTGTACTTACAAGCCATCACTAGGATCTCTCAAAATTTTGTCCCACACGCATGACAAAGCACTCCTCAGGCAGGCCCAAGGGGAACCTCGAATCAGACGTTTCCACGGGAGCAATCTTGCATAGGAGGGTACGTGAGCTTTGCTTCACTTTATCATAAGCCTTTCTTATTAGCACAGTCATGGTTTGTTTAAATCATATGCTCTACATGAAAAAGATACACCTCGACGAGGTGAATCCATTCTGACTATGAGTTTCAATCTTTGGTTGGTGTAAAGCTTGAATTTCATGTTTATGTTTGAAGCATTTTGATCGAATTTTGTCAAATTCGTTGCACACACCGTTTAAAATTTCCTTTCGCGGGTAGCTTCACCACACCGTTTCACACAACTCTTGTGTTGTAAGTTTTTTGTTTTGATGATCATAGATAAGTTGATTAACATTTCCTTGTATACTGCAAGGGTGTACATGTTCAACCTCTAGTGTAAACTGAAGGTGTTCTTTTGCATTTACGGTGCGTGATGTCTACGCACGCGTATGTTCTTGTAGACAGTGTTGGGCCTCCAAGTGCAGAGGTTTGTAGAACAGCAGCAAGTTTCCCTTAAGTGGATCACCCAAGGTTTATCGAACTCAGGGAGGAAGAGGTCAAAGCTATCCCTCTCAAACAACCCTGCAATTACGATACAAAAAGTCTCTTGTGTCCCCAACACACCCAATACACTTGTCAGATGTATAGGTGCACTAGTTCGGCGAAGAGATAGTGAAATACAAGTAGTAGTGATGATTATAAGTAGTAACTGTGATATGAAATAAGTATCGCTGCGAGCAAACATGTAACAAAACAGCAAGTAAACGGTGTGCAATGCTTGGAAATAAGGCCTAGGGATCATACTTTCACTAGTGGACACACTCCCAACAAATATAACATAATTGAACCAATATATGCTATCATCAATATGCAACTCAAAACAATTCTCCAATGGAAAACATACACTAATCATGCGTAGGGCTACGAAGCACTCCTCAAAGTCCATATGTACCCAAACTAGATTGTCCCACACTATCACCGTGAACGCACTAGATGGTTCCAACAAACACCACATTCATAGAGACATTAACCAAAAAGATACACATGATGCACACACTAGTCACCTTTACACCATGATACGAGGTATCTCCGGAGAGTACAATAATAAAGCATAGGAGTAGCATAATATCTGAATAATAACATCTACCAATTCAACTAGATACAAAGCTCACGATCACATAAAGATCACATCATGGGAGAGAGAGGTGAACCACATAGCTACCGGTAGAGCCCTCAGCCCCGGGGATGAACTACTCCCTCCTCATCATAGGAGACAGCAAGGTTGATGGAGATGGCGGTGAGGTCGATGGAGACAGCGGAGACGGCGATGGAGACCGATGAAGATGGCTCCGGGGGCACTCCCCCATCCCGGCAGGGTGCCGGAACAGAGACTTCTGTCCCCCAAAATTTGTCTTCGACGGCGGCGGAGCTGCGGAACTGTTCTGGAAAAATCGTCGACTCCTTTAGGGTTTTCTGTCCCGAGGCTTTATATAGGCGAAGGGGCGTCGTTAGGGGGAAGCCAGGGGCTCCTCACCCCAGGGTGGTGCGGCCAGGGCCTGGGCCGCGCCACCTATGTGTGAGGGCGGCCTCTGGCCCCCCTCCGGCTCTCTTTCGGTCTTCGGGAAGCTTCCGGGAAAAATAAGACTTCTGGAACTTGTTTCGTCCAATTCCGAGAATATTTCCTGTGTAGCTTTTCTGAAACACAAAAACAGCAGAAAATAGGGAACTGGCACTGTGGCATCTTGTCAATAGGTTAGTTCCGAAAAATACATAAAAGTGCCACGAAGTGTAACGAAACAGTAGGAAAATTGTGTAAAAACAATCATGGAGCATCAAAAATTATAGATACGTTTGAGACGTATCAGCATCCCCAAGCTTAACTCCTGCTCGTCCTCGAGTAGGTAAGTGATAACAAAAGAAATAATTTTTGAGGTAACATGCACCATCACAATCTTGATCATATAGGTAAAGCATTGAGTGCTGAGATCAAAGAACTTAAAACATGGGCATGAAAGACATAATCTTGATAATAGAAACTTAGCAACCATGTTATAACATGAAAATGAACACAAACAAAAGATCATGAATAATGAAACAATGAAAGTCAAACGTGTGTTCAAATCATAAGGAAAATCATACAAATGGTTTTCAGCTTGTCCTTCATGGAGAGCAAAACATAAATGCATAGGACACCTTCAAGTTTAAGAGGGCGACTAGATACAAATAATTTGAGAACAGGTGAAACCAACAATATGAATCAATCAATGAAAAACTTTGGGACAATGCACATTACACTCAGAATGACAACTATGCTCTCTTAGACGGTGCATAAATGTAGAAGATGGTGACTCAACATAAAAGTAAAAGAAAGGCCCTTCGCAGAGGGAAGCAGTGATTAAACATGTGCTAGAGCTTTTCATTTGTAAAACAGAGAGATAAAAATTGGTTTTGAGAAGTGGTTGTCCTTGTCAACGACTGGCAATGGGGTTCTTACTATCTTCCATACAAAAATGAAGCAAGTTTTTGAGAGAGAGATCGGCACTTTTGTGCTCTTTTATAAAGCTTGGCACTCCTCCCCACCTTTTTTCCTTTCTCAAACCATGGCTAACCGATTCCATCGGGTGTCCACCAACATTCACATTCCATGGAGGAGTGCCTTTTTTTCTTTTATTTTTTTTCTCTTTTTTTTTCTTTTTGGAATAAGCAATATGGAAGATAGCAAATCCGACCACTACGTCCCCATGAGCTGAAAATAGTGTCACAAAATGAGAAGTATTTTGAAGGTTTTTGAAAGGTAGCACATGAAAATTTACTTTGGAATGGCTTACAAATACCATGCATAGGAATTTATAGTGGACACAATGGCAAATTTGGTTTTTGGGAGTTGGATGCACGAGTAGAGCTCATACTTAGTACAAGGCGAGGGCTAGCAAAAGACTGGGAGCGACCAACTAAGAGAGCAATAACGGCCATAATCATGCAAAGCGACAAAGCGACATTAAAAGAAGCATAAGATGGCATCAAAAGTCAAAAACTAAATGATCATGGAGGCTATTGGCGACTTTGTAAGAGTCTAACATGTGTGAGCATGCGCCAAGTCAACCCAAATAAAGCATCAAGGAGAAAACCAAAATAATGCTTCCAAACGATAAAAACAATGCATGATTTTTTCAAAGGTTCATTAAGAAATCTCAGTTATTTGAGACAAGTCATGCTACAGCAAAACCACTAAGCATACTATCAAAAAGACATCAAGCACGACATGCAAAAGCCTAGACCGCAGTCTACACAAGCTCCTTTTTGTACCACTTTTTTGCATAAAGCTTTTTCTCTTTTCCAACACCATTCAAACCTTTTTGAGGAAACTCTTTTGAGGAAAACCAACATATACCAGAGGCAAAAATACACCTTGATGAAAAGATATGACAAGGTCTGAACGCAAATCAAGGCGAAAACGAAAACCAAAAGCAGTAGCAGAAAAAGAAGAACACTCGGTGAAATTATAAGAATGAAAACTAGAGTGTTCTTGGCAAATGAAAAGCGAGTTCATCTCCTCCAAAAGAAACATGATGTGATCTAACCATTTATTCCAGCAAACAAAGCAAAAGAAAACTAAAAACTAAAACAACTGACGCTCCAAGAAAAACGCATAGTGCATGAAGCAATAAAAATATAGTGTCTTGAAAGGTGACCTGATTTTTGCCGATGAAGAAGGGGTGCCTCGGGGGCATCCCCAAGCTTTGACGCTTGTACTTCTTGGATATTTCTTGGGGTGATGCATGGGCATTCCCAAGCTTGAGCTTTTGTCCATTCTTCAACTCATCTCATCACTCTCCGATCCCTACACTTGAAAACTTTCTTCATACAAAACTAAACACAAATCTATTAGCAACATTAGTGTAAGCATAGCATAGAATCAACCTCTTTTTGCTTCAGGTTTCAACCCAAAACCACCACATATTAAGCATATACTACTGTAGCAACTTCCCCAAAAGTTCCGTGATCAAAAGAACTCAAAAGAAAGCGATAAAGCGGCAAACACAAATATTGGCAGAAATCTGTCAAAACAGAACAGCTGACAAAGGCCGAATTTTTGAGGGGTTTTCTGTTGCTCAAATCAAAAAGTGTTCAACTAACAAAAGTTTGGATATAACCTGGGGCATATGCACAAGAAATAGTAGGTCCAAAAGATATACAGAGAATTTATACGAATTTTTACGGTGTAGCACCAAAAACAGTTTCAGGACAGCAACATCCCCAAATCTTACCTTACTCAAATTAGAGGCTTCTCTTGGCACAAAAACAAAATAAAAAGGATAAGGAGCGGTCATTACAGTAGTAATAACTTCCAAGACTCAAGAAAAAGTACTGAAAAATAAACAATGGGTTATCTCCCAAGAGTGCTTTTCTTTAACGCCTTTGAGCTAGGCGCAGTAATTTGCAAAGATGCTCATGTGGGCGCCATATAAGAGCTTGAGGCAAAGGCGCCATATAGGAACTTAAAGCAATAGAGAGCATCAAAAAGCAAGTATGGAACACATTTAAATCTAAACCACTTCCTATGAAAAATAGTCTTGTAAAGAGACAAGTCATAAAAGCGCAAAGCAAAAAGCATAGGAAGGCAAAACAAGTACAACTTCAAGAATTGCAACATAAAGAGGGGAAACTCAATATTGTTGAGATCCATCAAACCATGTTTCCCTCTCTCATAATAACTTTCAGTAGCATCATGAATAGAACTAACAATATAACTATCACATAAAGCATCCCTATCATGAGCTACATGCATAAAATAATTAATACTCACCACAGGAACAATAGTAGTAGGAGCAGATTCAACAGAATAATTATTCTCATCACCATAATCATCAAAAACAGGAGGCATATTGTAATTATAACTAGTTTTCTCCTCAAAAGTAGGTGAACTGAAAATATTATACTCATCATCATAGCCATCATAAACTAGAGGTTTAGTATCATCACAAGCTAAAGAACAGCTATTTCGCAAAGCATATTCTTCAAACATATCATCATAACAAGGAACATCACATATGGGAGATAAAATATTATCAGAACAAACTTTCTCCACTAAAACTGGGGAACTAAAAATATCATGCTTAACAAAACCAGCTTCCCCAAGCTTAGACTTTTCTATAGCATTAGCAATAATGGTGTTCCAAGCATTCATACTAACAACACTATTAGCATGCAAATTAAGCTCCAAAGGTTTTTCAATTTTCTCTTCAAATCTAAAATCAGGAAAAAGACTAAAGAACTCTTTATTTTCCATTAAGCCTAACTAGTGAAAATAAAAACAAGAAACAAAAAGATGTAATTGCAGAATCTAAAGGAAATAACTCCGAGCACTCACACAGCAGGATGCGAGTACCTTTTACCTTACCTCCCCGGCAACGGCGCCAGAAAAGAGCTTGATGTCTAGGCACGCATCTGTTCTTGTAGACAGTGTTGGGCCTCCAAGTGCAGAGGTTTGTAGAACAGCAGCAAGTTTCTCTTAAGTGGATCACCCAAGGTTTATCGAACTCAGGGAGGAAGAGGTCAAAGCTATCCCTCTCAAACAACCCTGCAATTACGATACAAAAAGTCTCTTGTGTCCCCAACACACCCAATACACTTGTCAGATGTATAGGTGCACTAGTTCGGCGAAGAGATAGTGAAATACAAGTAGTAGTGATGATTATAAGTAGTAATTGTGATATGAAATAAGTATCGCTGCGAGCAAACATGTAACAAAACAGCAAGTAAACGGTGTGCAATGCTTGGAAACAAGGCCTAGGGATCATACTTTCACTAGTGGACACACTCCCAACAAATATAACATAATTGAACCAATAGATGCCATCATCAATATGCAACTCAAAACAATTCTCCAATGGAAAACATACACTAATCATGCATAGGGCTACGAAGCACTCCTCAAAGTCCGTATGTACCCAAACTAGATTGTCCCACACTATCACCGTGAACGCACTAGATGGTTCCAACAAACACCACATTCATAGAGACATTAACCAAAAAGATACACATGATGCACACACTAGTCACCTTTACACCATGATACGAGGTATCTCCGGAGAGTACAATAATAAAGCATAGGAGTAGCATAATATCTGAATAATAACATCTACCAATTCAACTAGATACAAAGCTCACGATTACATAAAGATCACATCATGGGAGAGAGAGGCGAACCACATAGCTACCGGTAGAGCCCTCAGCCCCGGGGATGAACTACTCCCTCCTCATCATAGGAGACAGCAAGGTTGATGGAGATGGCGGTGAGGTCGATGGAGATGGCGGAGACGGCGATGGAGACCGATGGAGATGGCTCCGGGGGCACTTCCCCATCCCGGCAGGGTGCCGGAACAGAGACTTCTGTCCCCCGAAATTTGTCTTCGACGGCGGCGTAGCTGCGGAACTGTTCTGGAAAAATCGTTGACTCCTTTAGGGTTTTCCGTCCTGAGGCTTTATATAGGCGAAGGGGCGTCGTCAGGGGGCAGCCAGGGGCTCCTCACACCAGGGTGGCGCGGCCAGGGCCTGGGTCGCGCCACCTATGTGTGAGGGCGGCCTCTGGCCCCCCTCCGGCTCTCTTTCAGTCTTCGGGAAGCTTCCGGGAAAAATAAGACTTCTGGAACTTGTTTCGTCCAATTCCGAGAATATTTCCTGTGTAGCTTTTCTGAAACACAAAAACAGCAGAAAACAGGGAACTGGCACTGTGGCATCTTGTCAATAGGTTAGTTCCGGAAAATGCATAAAAGTGCCACGAAGTGTAACGAAACAGTAGGCAAATGGTGTAAAAACAGGCATGGTGCTCACCGTCATGGCTTGCATCGCCTTATTCAACGATCTCGGTACCGTCTTCAACTTCCTCTCAATCTCCACGCTCTTCATCTTCATGCTCGTCGCTGTCGCGTAGATCGTTCGCCTCTAACTCTTCAAAGTGGTGCTGTCTGCTTGAGCTATGGTGGTAAGTATACCTCATAGATAAGAGGTGAGACTACACAAGAGCATGTAGACAACCAATTAACTTGGGCTTTCTAGCTCTCAAGATGCGACCTGGGTTACCAAATGAAGTACCAAAGTTAGTTTTTGGCATGTTTCCACCCGTCATGGCTTTCCGACGCCTGCCTCCCGAGAGCCCCAAATAGGCTGCGACCAACCAATCGCGCCCAACATGACGATGGCCAAAGCCATCAATCCCAGCTTCGAATCACCGAACTGTTGCCTGTGCGAAGGTGACAAAAAATGTGATTTTTGCTGGTCTATAGTTTGTTAGTCTTGTTTTTTCTTTTAGCTGTAAGTATGCTATGAAATTGCAGGTTTATCTGCATAACAACACGAGGTATACCGGTATGAAGTGTCAGTACCACCTACACCTAGTTATTTGTTAGATATTGTTAGCCTGGAATACAAAGTAGTATGTATTGAGATTTTTTATGTTTGTAGTATTTATCATTGGCTACCTTTAAAATTTTGTTCCATATTTTTCCGAAACTTTAAAAACAATTTTTAAAAGTTGCTCGGTCTTTTGTCCATATCTATCATATATATACTATACAACCTCCTACACGAATGGGCCGGCCCATTAATAGGTTTTCCTTTTTATTGTTTGTTTTGTGTTTTTCTTTCTATTTCTTATTTTCTATTCTATTCTTTTTATTTTATTTTAGTTTTTAGTTTTCATTTTCTGGTAAGTTATTTAGAAAAATGATGATTGGAAAAATAAACCTGATATGAAAAAGTTATTCAGGATTTTTAAAACTTCTAGATTTTGAAAATTTTGCATTAACTGAAAAAAAAATCCCGAGGTTAAAAAACAAGTTTATGTAGGTTTAAAAACATATTTAATGGGATGATAAAATATGTTCATGGTTGAAAACTATGTTGACCGGTTTTGAAAAATTTACAACAAATTTGAAAAAAAATCAAATGATTCAGAAAATGTTCATGGGTTCTAATATTTTACAACGAGAAGCGGAAGAGGCAAAGAGGATGAGGAGGATCTCACCAGGGAACGAGTCTAATCTCAAGGTCTGCATCACATGCGAAACCACTATTCATTAACCAGAGTCTATCTCGACATAAAACTTATCGACGTCATGCATCGATTTTTTCGCCATCTAATTGTACGTGTGGTCTCACTAATATTTATTAGTGATAAGTCTACTGAAGCTACTCCAATTATCTAAATTTTTAGCCGCCAAATAGACAACATTTGCGCACCGATTGAATTTAGCCACTCAACTATCACTATCAATAAATCTTGCAAATTCGTATAAATAACATCATGTTTCATGCATATATCTTTTCATTTACACAACAGATTTCAAAAAGAGAATGCCACAACGCGCGGGGCATCCTTCTAGTATCCTCGACGTTAATGGCATGCTCGGATGTCTTTCACGAGGACTAGACCCTGTGGAAAACATGTCACTGTAATTTGTAATAACTCGTTTGATTTGTAAGCAGACATTTAGTACTCTCGCCGTCAAGGTGGCCCGGAAGCTGATTGTGGTTCTCAGCTGTGCCCCGCATTGCACGAACACGACATCAAAGTATCTTCACGCTGAGCCACAAAGCTAGTCGTAGGCTAGAGGTAAATATCAGTGGCAGAAAATCAAAACACCGTAGCGTACTGAAATCATATCTGCATACTGAATCAAAACACCGTAACAGGTTTTCCTTTGTCTATTGTTTCTTTTATGTATTTTTTCTTCTTTCTTCTTTCTATTTCTTATTTTTTCTATTCTATTCTTTTTATTATATATAGTATTATTTTTGTTTTATCTTTTTAGTTTTCATTTTTTGTTTATTTATTTTAAAAATTGATGTAAAAAATAAACGTGATATGAAAAAGTTATTTAGGATTTTAAAAACTTCTAGATTTTGAAAAAAATGCATTTATTTGAATTTTTTTTCAACCGGTTCAAAAAATAGTTTACATAGGTTTAAAAACGTATTTAATGGGGTAACATTTCATCGTTTTAAAGGTCTAAAGCACTTGCCAAGAGCCTAAGACACACTATCTATTTTATTTTGAAGATCCATATGCCTGGAAAAGAATATCACTCACAAAAAGTTTCTTATATTTCAAAATATGTTCATGGTTTAAAAACTATGATGACCGGTTTTGAAAAAATCCACCACATTTTTAAAAAAAAATCACAGGATTCAGATAATGTTCATGGGTTCAAATATTTTACCATGAGAAGCGGAAGAGCCAAAGAGGATGAGAAGGATCTCACCAGGGGAAATCTCAAGGTTAACATAGTTCCGTCAAGTACACAACATTTGAATTTAGCGACTCGACTATCACAATCAATAATCCTTGCAAATTCTTCTAGATGACATTTATATTTCATGCCTCTTATTCCTTTTCATTTACACAATAGATTTCTTGATAGATTGCCGCGACAATGCGCGGGGCATCCTTCTAGTATCCTCCTCAACGTTAACGGCATGCTCGGATGTCTTTCACGAGGACTAGACTGTGTGGAAAATATGTCACTGTAACTTGTAATAACTCGTTTGATTTGTAAGCAGGCAATTAGTACTCTCGCCGTCAAGGTGGCCCGGAAGCCAAGTGTGGTTCTCAGCTGTGCCCCGCATTGCACGAACACGGCATCGAAGTATCCTCACCATGAGCCACAAAGCTAGCCGTAGGCTAGAGATAAATATAAGTGGCAGATACACAAAACACCGTAGCATACTGCAATCATATCTGCGTTTCCAAGCAGCCATCACCACCAGGCAAGCTGTGCAGGAGAGCAACCGGCGACGACCCCCGGGTAGCCGGTCAGGCACGTCGTGAATACCTGTGACTCCGGCGACGACCGTAGCATTCGATCCGATTGGACTAGTCCCGTGCATCTACATCCTGCTTTTAACCCTCCGATTGATACAGAGGCAGGCATCACATATATAGCGGGTCGGTTTGAGATTCAGGGATCGCACGCAGGGCATACATTGATCCCATCGCATAATAGAAAAACCAACCACGAACACACACAAACACACCGGCCGGAGCAACAGCGATGAGCTCCACCAGGGTGACAGTTAGGGCCATGTGCTCCTCCATCGTGCTGGTGTGCTTGGTGGCGGCAGCTGTGCAGCGGGCATCAGCCGCTGACGCTGGAGCAGCAGGAAGGGGTGGCATCTTGCGTATCCCTTCCGCTGCCGAACTGGTTCGAGCTCGCTGCCCTTCTACATGCGGGGATGTTAACATTGGCTACCCGTTCGGGATAGGGCCGGGCTGCTTCCGGCCAGGCTTCGAGCTCATCTGCGACAACAACACTACTTCTCCGGGGCTGTTTTTGGGCAACAGTACTATTCAGATTGATCGCCTGGATCCCGGAGAAAATATATTTTTTGCCCGTGCTGTCCACTTCAACGTACCCACGATATCAGGTATGGACGCCTATAACATTTCGTGGGAGGTCCTTGTAGAAGATCTTACGATCGATGGAGATAACCGTTTGTATGTTGTTGGCTGCGGCGTGGGTGTCTACTTGTTCGGCCGTGATACCAACGACCCCATCGGTTCCTGCATGAGCATTTGCCTAGACGACAAAAAGGCCATGAAGAAGGTAAATAATGCAGCAGCAGTAGCCCAAAACAACCTTGATGATTTGGCGTTTGGGATAGGCTCCTGTTCCATCACTTTGGGACAGGACGTGCCAACCTTTGGCTTCATGGTTGGTCGCATCAATGGTGCCGTCTCCGCACTATTAGGTGAAGTGCTCTCTAACGTAAAAGTTTTCCTGGCATATAGTTACAAATTTGATACCAGTGACATCTACTCAAGTCAGATAAACGAAAACCATGTCAACGTGGGGGCATTCTTTAGAATAGCCATCACAGACCATCCGAGTTGTGAAAGTGCTAAGAAGAACAAGGCAACCTATGCTTGTAACAGTAAAAGCGATTGCCAGGATCTACCATCTGGAGGATACGCGTGTTGGTGCCCTGGCAACGGTAACGAGGTGCTAGAGGACAATCCTTACCTTATGGACGGTTGCAGACAAGGTTTGACACTATTCTTTTCTTTACTGATTGAGTAATATCGCATAAGATCAAATCAACTTTAAGCACAAAAACAATCTCAAGTATGGGTATATAATAAATAAATAAAATTACAAAGTAGAAGGCAATAAGTACAGTTAAGGTATATGAGTGATTATGGGAAGGTACTGTGTTTTTTTCCCAACCACTGGATGGAAAATTATGAAATTGTCTTAAACATTTCACATGACTCAAACCAGAAGTATTATCACAACTCTTGTTTAAGATGCTTGCTTTTTATAGTGGTATACTTAGATAATATGAACACATATTTACATCTAGTTTATTTCTGGATAACATGGCCATTTTTTATTCGCTAGCACTTCATATATTAATTCATATGTCGTTCCACCATGAGCAGTTTACAATCCCAATCCTAAAGGAGGTTGCAAGAGATTATGCGGGAATATGAGCATTCCCTTCCCTTTTGGAATTGAAAAGGGTTGCTATGCTCTTAGCAAGTTTCGACTTAACTGTACATCAGAAAACATCACAATTCTTGATCGGGGGATCGAATACATTGTGGCCAACGTTTCAGTGAATGAGGGATATCTGAGTGTTGGAGCCACACAAGACAATTCAAACTATAAGGATGAACAAGTCACTGTGGGTGTTACAACAGTGGATCGGTCTTCAAGAAGACAAGATGACCCTCTGGATGATCTTCTATACTTATCTGAAGAATTCGCTATGAAGATGTTTTGGTCTGTCGAGAATTTAACATGCTCGATAGCTATGAGCAAGGAAAAAAGAGGTATGTACGCATGCCGCAGTGTCAATAGCACTTGTGTCAGTGTCACCTATGGCCATGAGAATACAACGATGCAGCTTGGCTATCGGTGCAAGTGCTCTCAAGGCTTTGAAGGAAATCCATACACGTCAAATGGCTGCAAAGGTAACCACACTCAGTTTTCCCGTACAAATTGTCATTAGTCGCACACTTAATTTCTCATAGTACATGAAATCGCTGGCTAAAACATTAGTAGCAGAACCTGTAACACGATTCATGTGATGCCGTCTTTATCCAAAGAGTTAATTCAATATGAATATAGTAATGGACTTCTATTAACTGCATGATCTAGGCAAAACACTAGTAAGTAGTCACCCAGCAGAATATACAGAGAACCCAATCCTCAAGTAATACTCATACAACATGGCTCGGTTGTGTGAATCATAGGATGCAGATTTCAGAAGGATGATGTTTTCATCATATTTAATCTATTTAAAAAAATCAATCCAACAAATAAATATTTTCATCATCTAAGAAAATATATAGTTGGTATATGACTCTATCTCGCACTTAGAGCTAGCCTCTAGATAATTCATAAAATGTTACAATGTGGCTTGATCCTCCATGAGCTTATTGCCTGAAATAATGTTGAATACCTCCTTTGTTTGTATAATCAATCTTACACAATTGTGTTTCTCTTATATGACACATTTTAGAATACGTGCAAACTTCCCTAACTTTGGTAGTGGACACAATGATGTAAATTTCATCTCACTGAAAAATATCAATACATATGACATCAAACATTTATTTGCATAATGTTGGTATTTGGTAACATCGACTTAGAAATAATAATTAAGTGCATGTAGAATGGGTGCTAGACCAAGTGTATTTCCATCCTTACCATTTGACGCTTACTTACTTACTGTTTATAGATGTCAACGAGTGCTGGTTGATAAATATTTGCAACGGAACATGCCATAATTATCCCGGAGGTTATAGTTGCAGCAGTTGCACTCATGGAAAAGAGTTTGATCCACGGAAACAAAGATGTGTCACATCAGCTAAGAGGCGCAATCTTCTTCTAGGTAAAACCATACAAATTTTAAGCATCTCAATACACCTACAACTTGCATAATGTGTAACTCACAACAACTACATGATTTATAGGTATTGCAATTGGAATTGGTTGTGGCCTTGGTTCCATATTTCTAGGGCTAGGTGCGATCATACTCATCCAGAAGTGGAAAAAAGGGATACAAAAGAGAATTCGAAGGACACACTTCAAGAAAAATAAAGGCCTATTACTGGAACAACTGATATTAGATGAAAGAACCACAGATAAAACAAAGATATTCTCCTTGGAGGAATTAGATAAGGCAACCAACAACTTTGATGCTAACCGTGTTCTTGGTCGTGGAGGACACGGAACAGTTTACAAAGGGATCCTATCCGATCAACGTGTTGTGGCAATTAAAAAGTCCAAGCTAGTGGAACAAACTGAAATAGACCAGTTTATTAATGAGGTTGCCATCCTATCACAAATCATTCACCGGAATGTGGTGAAACTTTTTGGTTGTTGTCTCGAAACAGAGGTGCCGTTGCTGGTCTATGAGTTTATATCCAATGGCACACTACATGATCTTCTTCACATTGATGTAAGTGCTAAATGCTTGCTTTCATGGGATGATTGCATTAGGATTGCCGTAGAAACTGCAGGTGCTCTTGCTTATCTCCACTCGGCTGCTGCAATACCAATTTTTCATAGAGATGTCAAATCTTCTAATATACTCTTAGATGGCAACTTTACTACCAAGGTTTCTGACTTTGGTGCTTCAAGATCTTTATCACTCGATCAAACACACGTGGTGACCATTGTACAAGGCACCTTTGGTTACTTAGATCCCGAATACTACCACACTGGCCAACTGAACGAGAAGAGTGATGTTTACAGTTTTGGAGTTATACTAGTGGAGCTTTTGATAAGAAAGAAGCCAATTTTTCTTAATGACCAAGATAGAAAAGAAAGCTTGGCTCATTACTTTGTGGAAGGACTCCAACATGGTGTTCTCATGGAAATCATGGATTCCCAAGTTATCGAAGAAGCGAAGCAGAATGAAATTGATGATATGGCCTCGATCGCAGAAGCATGTTTGAAAACAAAAGGCAAAGAAAGACCTACCATGAAAGAGGTAGAAATGAAGTTGCAATTCCTTAGAGCTACAAGATTAAGGAGTAAACCTTTCCCTAGAAATGATGCAGAGGGTGACTCATCTGGTCCAAATGCCAGTGGCTCTCATGCATGGAGCAACATTATCAATAATGTTAGTTTAACACCTACATGCATCTCTGAAAGGTATAGTTTGGAGCAAGAGTTTCTGTCCTCGGCCAGTTTTCCACGCTAGTGAATTGTGCATAGCGGCATAAGCAAGTGCTTGCTAAGTTACTAGGACACATTTGGGTCGGTTTGCCCTATAATTTTATAGAAAATTAGATATTGTATGAGGCCCCTTTGTATGAGAGTATGTGATGTAAACTTCCATATTATATTTGTACCTTATTTCACGTGTATAATTTTCAATAATATGACAAGTCCTTTCTGTTAAATTATGGTTGTAAAAAGATGATATTTTACAACGATGTCAACAAAATGCAATATTCATTTCTAGGAGCAGAGTTATGTGTAAATCAAGGAACCGCCACCCCAAGCCTAAATTCATTTTTTTAATTTATTAATCAGATTTATGTTTAGATTAGGGAATCAGGGTTCATTATCCATGCATCTATCCTGTCTTCACACACGCAAAAGAAGCACCCCAGCCATTCTCGTCTAAGCTCCACCACGGCTCATTCCACCACCCATCACCAGTGGCTTTCACATTATAGGTTTCAATATCTAATTTAGTGATTCCTGGTATTCCAAGTCAACTTCACAACATAAGAACTCTATGCTGCTGTTTTACATAGCATTAGTATCAACAAGACGACTAATTAATTACTTGATACCAAGGAGCAGAGAGTTAGTAAACAAGCCATGCAAAACCAGGACATGAGATGCAAACCTTTAGTCGACGTGTCTGTGCAGTAATGAAGAATGACACCTTTGACACATTTTATTCATAAACTGTTCTACTCATAGTGTTGTAGAACTGAATTTGTAAATCTGTATATACGGTTAAGACTTAAAACACTGCATCTAAACGTAATATTTTTCACAGTAGTAGAAGACAAACAATCAGTGCATACAGTTTAGTCCAAGGTGATAAATCCTCACACTCTGATAGCCTCTAATAGATTAAGCATCATATCGGCTTAACCCTGATTCACAAATCCATACAATTTTGGATCACGCATCTCAATCTACACCAATTTTTTGAATGACCATGCGACATTTTAAGTCGCGATCATCCCATAGATTACCTATTAGCACGAGTGTCTAAGTCTAACACAGAGTATTTATGCAGATGAGCTATTAGCCCTACACCAAGTGCTACCAAAAAATTGCCGGGGCGAATGGGAGCGTACCAATTCGCGTCGGCAGGAGCCACGCACTACACCACGGTGACCAGTTTGCGCGGAAGTGCGGCACGGCGTGACAATGGTGAGGAGGAGCGGCAACGCTGGAAATTTTTTCTTTCAGAATAGCGGCGGTGGCGGCGCTTGCCGGCGGAGGACACTCGGAGAGGGCCAGCTCCGTGGGAGCCTCACAGTACAACGAAACAGGCCCACACTATGCACCGGCCTAACCCGAGCACCCGGAAACGTAACCAAGGCACACCGACCGGGATCAGAGCAGACAGAGAGACAACAACTGCCCGACCGCACTCCTCTTCCACCTCCCGCCCACGCCCAGATCTCCCTCAGCTTCCTCCCTTCCTTCCACAGAGCAGAGCCTCCAGACCTCCCCTCGACAGACAGCCATGGCGGCCCTCACCAAGCTCGAGGACTCACCCATGTTCCGCAAGCAGGTGCGTCCCTTCTTCTCTCCTTGCTCGAGAGAGGTCCTGTTGGAATTCTCCCACAAATCAATCACATGAAGCTAGATGAATACACACAAAGACTACTTTTTTACGCACGTTCTAAACTTTTTCTCTTTATTACTCCTTTTCTCCGCCTTACAAATCTTGCACGGCCTGCTGGTATATAAATACCCGGCCAGAGGCCAGGACTCAACTCATAAACCTATTGGACTTTGTCCTAACTTGACTAAACAGATCCTGATTAGAGCTTACCTAGCTAGCTTGTACTACTCCACGTTCAGACCAACATGGCAACACCAAACCGAGTAGAACTAGTACAACTAGCCAGCTAATCCATACCGGACTAGTCTAAGCTATGCACGTAGACACTTACCAAACTAACAAACATTTCTAAACTAGATTAGAGGCAAGATTATGCTAACAATCTCTCCCTAATCTTGACTTGTCGTATTCATGTACTTCTTCTAGTCTTTGACTCCTTGCAGATTTGCGATATGACGAATCAACTCAACGTATGATCTAGACTCCCAGTCACGCTGCCAGGCGACACCATCCGTCACCCCTAACGCATACATGCCAATGATGATCACCACATCGTCCCCTGTAGATCCAGGTCCTCATTAAAGAGACTCCCCTTCACTGGTCCTTGTCCCACTATACGCTTGAGCTTCGCCTTCCTCACGTCGAGACCATCGGTCGCACCTAGCACCGGACAACAACACGACGTAACATGCTTCAACTGCAACGGATCCTCACATAAACAAGCACTTGGACACAACAATGACTCCCAGACTCGACACCGGCTCGACGTGTGATACGTCTCAAACGTATCTATTATTTTTGATGCTCCATGCTTGTTTATACACCATTTGCTTAGTGTTATGTTACACTTCGTGGCGTTTTTATGCATTTTCCGAAACTAACCTATTAACAAGATACCACAGTGCTAGTTCCCCGTTTTCTGCTGTTTTTATGTTTCAGAAAAGTTACACAGGAAATATTCTCGGAATTGGACGAAACAAAAGCTAAACCTCCTATTTTTACCGAAGCTTCGTGAAGACCAAAGATGAGACGGAGGGGGGCCAGGGGCCAGGCTCACTATAGGGTGGCGCGGCCCAGCCCCTGGCTGCGCCACCATATGGTGAGACCACCTGGTCCACCTCCTGACGCTGCCCTTTCGCCTATAAAGTCCCCTCGACGGAAAAAACCTAAGGGACGGATCACTTTTCATCGAAACATACTGCAAGCCACCGCCGTCGTCGAAACAAGATTGGGACAATCCAGGAGCTCTTCCCGGCATCCTGTCGGAGAGGGGAATCCCTGCCGGAGGCCTTCTCCACCACCATGGTCGCCTCCAGAGTGATGTGTGAGTAGTCTACCTTGGACAACAGGTCCATAGCAGTAGCTAGATGGTTGTCTCCTCTACCATGTGCTTCATGTTTAGATCTTGTGAGCTACCCTACATGATCAAGATAATTTTTATGTAATCATACATATTGTGTTTGTTGGGATCCGATGAGTATTGGTACTATGTTAAGTTGATGTGCTGAATCATATATCTTATGTTATCTCTATATTGTTTATGATCTTTCATGCTTTCCGTTGCTAATAGATATCTTGGTCGAGTAGATGCTAGTGACTCCAAGAGGGAGTATTTATGCTCGATAGTTGGGTTCATGCCTCTATTTAATCTGGGGGAGTGACAGAAACCTCTAAGGTTGAAGATGTGCTGTTGCCACTAGGGGGAAAACAACATTCTTCTGTCCAAGGACATTTGCTTTGTTTACTTTACGCACTTTGCTTAATGCAGTTATCCGTTGTTCACAACTTAATACTCAAGGGGTACTCGGATGACTCCCCGCGAGTGGATTATTAGTCATAGATGCAGTTGGATTACGGTCTATGTATTTTGTCGTAATGCCCAGAGTAAATCTCATAGTGATCCTCATGACATATGTACGTTGTCTTTATTCTATCAATTGCCCAACTGTAATTTGTTTACCCAGCATGTTATTATTTATCTTATGGAGAGACATCACTAGTAAACTATGGACCCCGGTCCAATTTCCTTTACATTGCTATACCGTTTTACTTTTACTCGTACTATTTACTTTCTTGCATACTATTATCCTTTTACCACTCGATACGCTCAATCCTTTGTTTACAGCAAACCGGTGAGATTGACAACCTCATCGTTAGTTGGGAGCAAAGTTCTTGGTTGTGTTGTGTGCAGGTTTCATGTTGCTGCTAGGTGAAGACCCACCAGCAATATTCCTGGCGCCATTGTCCGGAGTGTCACGAAGCTAGCAAGCATCACCTTCTGAAGTTTGGTTTTCTCCTACTGGTTCGATAAACCTTGGTTTCACAACTGAGGGAAGACTTGCTACTGTCCTCATCATACCTTCCTCTTGGGGTTCCCAACGGGATGTACTTACACGCCATCAAGCAGTTTTCTGGCGCCATTGCCGGAGAGAAAGAATACTTCTGCAAGGGGAGTCTCTCACGTACAATCTTTTACTTTGTTTTTGTTTTGCTTTATTTTATTTTTGCTTGCATCTTTTTATCAAAAATACAAAAAATTTAGTTTCTTTTTAGTTGTTTTTACTTGCTTGCTTTTAGTTTTGCTAGAATGAGTACTCCCGAGAACACCAAGTTGTGTGACTTTACTAGCACCAAAAACAATGATTTTATCTGCACTCCTATTGCGCCACCTGCTCCTGAGGCAAATTTTTATGAGATCAAACCTGCTTTGTTAAATCTTGTTATGAAAGAGCAATTTTCTAGTGCCAGTTCTGATGATGCTGCAGCTCATCTCAACAATTTTGTTAAGCTATGTGAGATGCAGAAGTATAAGGATGTAGATGGTAATATTATTAAGCTCAAGTTGTTTCCTTTCTCTTTAAGAGGAAGAGCTAAGGATTGGTTGCTATCTTTGCCTAAAAATAGTATTGATTCTTGGGATAAGTGTAAGGACGCTTTTATTGGAAAATACTATCCTCCTACTAAGATTATAGCTTTACGTAGTGATATTATGAAGTTTAGACAGTTTGATAATGAACATGTTGCTCAAGCTTGGGAAAGAATGAAATCTATGATAAAGAATTGTCCCACTCATGGACTGACTACTTGGATGATTGTCCAAACTTTTTATGCAGGACTGAATTTTTCTTCAAAAAATCTATTGGATTCAGCTGCTGGAGGCACTTTTATGTCCCTTACCTTGGGCGCCGCAACAAAGCTTCTTGACAACATGATGGTAAATTATTCTGAGTGGCACACCGAGAGAGCTCCACAAGGTAAGAAGGTAAATTCTGTTGAGGAAAACCTCTTCCTTGAGTGATAAGATTGATGCTATTATGCTTATGCTTTGTAATGTAAGAACTCATGTTGATCCTAATAATGTTCCTTTGGCCTCTTTGGTTGCTCAAGAAGAGCATGTTGATGTAAACTTCATTAGAAATAACAATTTCAACAACAGTGCTTATAGGAACAATTTTGCTAGCAACAATTATAGGCCATATCCTTCTACCAATGGTAATGGTTATGGTAACTCTTATGGTAATTCCTCCAACAACACTAGGGGCGCGCCCTCTGAGCTTGAAGTCATGTTCAAGGACTTCATCGGTAAGCAAGCTGCTTTTAACAAGTCTGTTGAGGAAAAGTTGGGTAAAATTGATATTCTTACTTCTAAAGTTGATAGCCTTGCTCTTGATGTTGAACTTCAGAAACTAAAAGTGTTGCCTAATGATGTGAAGGAAAATAATACTTTTGCTGCTACTAATGCCATTCAAGTTAGAATTGATGAAAATGTTAGGATGTTAGCAGAATTGCATGCCAGGTGGGAAAGAGAAGATGAGATGGCTAGAAAGATGAAGGTATATACTATTACCACCTCTAATGATATTGTTCCAAATGCTAGCAATCCTCTTACTTTGATTGGTGTAGAGAAAACTCCTAAAACCTTTTTCTACAAAAAGTGCTGAAATTTTTTGGAGTATGGGAGATGATAGCTTTATTTATTTAAATGATTTTGATGTTGATGGCTGCAATATATCTGAAGTTATTTTGTTCTTGCAAAAGCTTGCTTTGAGTCCTAATGCTAGTTCTATTAATATTGCTTTTACAAATCATATTACAAATGCTCTCATGAAAATTAGGGAGGAAAAGTTGAAACAAAAAGCTTCTATTCCCAGGAAGTTAGAAGATGGTTGGGAGCCCATCATTGATATGCATGTTAATTGTTTTGATTGTCATGCTTTATGTGATCTAGGTGCTAGTATTTCTGTTATGCCTAGAAAGATTTATGATATGCTTCGTTTACCACCGCTTGAAAAGTGTTATTTTGATGTTCCTCCTGCTGATATTGCTAAGAAGAAACCTTTGGGAAGGATTAATGATGTTCTTATTATAGTTAACAATAACCTTGTTTCCGTTGATTTTCTTGTTATGGATGTTGAATGCAATGTTTCATGTCCTATTATTTTGGGAAGACCTTTTCTTCGAACTGTAGGTGCCATCATTGATATGAAGGAAGGCACCATCAAATATCAATTCCCACTCAAGAAAGGTATGGAACACTTCCCTAGAAAGAGGGAGAAATTACTTTTCGACTCTATTCTTAGAGCAATTATGAACTTGATGCTTCATCGCTTGATATTACTTGATTTGCACTTTCTGCGCCTAGCTCAAAGGCGTTAAAGAAAAGCACTCTTGGAAGATAACCCAATGTTTTCTTTTCAGTACTTTTTCTTTTATTTGAGTCTTGGAAGTTATTACTACTGTAACGACCTCTCCTTATCATTTTTATTTTGTTGTTGTGCCAAGAAGAACCTCTAATTTGAGGGAGGTAAGATTTGGGGAAGTTGCTGTCCTGAAACAGATTTCTGCGCTGCACCGTAAACATTCGTGACAATTCTCAGAATATCTTTTTGATCTGAAATTTCTTGAGCATATGCCCCAGGTTATATCCAAACTTTCATTAGTTTTGCACATTTCGATTTGAGCAACAGAAGGTCCTCGAAAAAATTGACCTTTGTCAGCTGTTCTGTTTTGACAGATTTCTGCCACTATTTGTGTTTGCCTCTCGATCGCTTTCTTTTTTAGTTCTTTTGATCACGGAACTTTTGAGGAAGTTGCTACAGTAGTATATGCTTTATATGTGGTGTTTTTGAGTTGAAACCTGAACAAAAAGGGTTGATTTACTATTATGCTTATGCTAACGTTGCTAATAGAATTGTGTGAAGTTTTGTATGAAGGAAGTTTTCAAGTGTAGGGATTGGAGAATGATGAGATGAGATGAAGTATGGACAAAAGCTCAAGCTTGGGGATGCCCATGTCACCCCAATAAATATCCAAGAGGTACAAGCGTCAAAGCTTGGGATGCCCCCGAGGCACCCCTTCTTCATCGGTAAAAATCATGTCACCTTTCAACACACTATATTTTTATTGCTTCATATTCTATGTGTTTTTCTTGGAGCGTCTTTACTTTTGCTTTCAGTTTTCTTTTGTTTTTTTTTCTGCAATAAATGGTTGGACCCCAACAAATTTCTTTTGGAGGAGATATACTTCGTTTTTCATTGCCAAGAACACTCTATTTTTCACTCTTATCGTTCAACGACTGTTCTCTTTTTCTAGAACTGCGTTTAGCTTTCGTTTTTCGCCTTAATTTTTGTTCAGATCTTGTTTTATCTTTGCATCAAGGTGTATTTAGACTACTGTTCTATGTTGGTTTTCATCAAAAGAGTTGTTTCAAAAAGTTCGAATGGTGTTGGAAAAGAGAAAAAGTTTTATGCAAAAAAAGTGGTACAAAAAGGAGCTTGTTTAGACTGTGGCTTAGACTTTTTCATGCCATGCTTGATGTTGTTTTGATAGTATGCTTAGTAGTTTTTGTTGTAGCATGACTTGTCTCAAATGACTGAGATTGCTTAATGAGCCTTTGAAAAAATCATGCGTTGTTTTTATTATACGGAAGCATTTATTTGGTTTTCTCCTTGATGCTTTATTTGGGTTGACTTGGCGCATGCTTACAACATGTTTGACTCATACAAAGTCGCCATAAGCCTCTATGATCATTTGGTTTTTGACCTGTAATATCATTTTATGCTTCTCTTAATGATGTTTTGTCGCTATGCATGATTATGGCCATTATTGCTCTCTTAGTTGGTCGCTCCCAGTCTTTTGCTAGCCCTCATTTTGTACTAAGTATGAGCTCTAATCGTGCATCCAACTCCCAAAAACCAAGTTATTCCAATATGTCCACCATACATACCTATTAGCAATTTGCTATTCCAAGTACATTTGACTTGCTTTTATCTATCCTTCGAATTAAACTCTTTTGGTGTTATGTGAAAATTAGTCAGTAAAGCTCTCACTACTAGGAAAACCCTTATCCATGGGCCCATTATCTGTGGAGCACTAAGTTTCGGTGCTCCACGGATAAGTATCCGTGGCGCACCAAATACAGGTGCTCCACAGATATCATCTTACCCGTGGCGCACCATGAAAAGCATGCGCCATGGATAAGTGGGCCCCACCGAGCACCAGGGCCTGGGGTGTCAGGCCCCCATATCTGTGGCGCATGCATTTGGGGTGCGCCACGCATAATGTGCATACCCGTGACGCACGACATATACATGCGCCACGGATATGTGTGGGCCCACCCTCTGGAAAGGTGGCAGACATATCCGTGGAGCACCACTTTGACGTGCGCCACGGATATAAATAATTTTTGGTTTTTTGTAACAATGATGATATATAAAACAGACTTTTGGCTCTCGGGTGCTACACACCCTCATACTTGGAAAAAATTAAAATAAATTCAAAATAGTTTAAAAAAATCAAACTTTTTTTTGAAATCAAAGATGATCAGGTATTGTACTTATATATTATATTTTCCAAGGAAATTACTTGTTATTGTAACCTAAGCAAATAAAATAAATTTATGATGAATATAAAGTGAATAGTACTTGGTCATGGGGTGTTTCAAGTTTGTTTTTTTATCCAGGATAAAATAAAAGTAATTTCCTAGGGAAATATTTTTATAAGTACAATACCGGTATTCATCTTTGATTTCAATTTTTTTATTTTAATAAACCTTTTTAATTATTATTTTCAAGTATGGGGTGTGTAGTACCCGGGAGCTCCTATGCATTTCTCTGATCATATATATGATATAACTGGTACTATTTAAAAATTATTATTTTTAGAATAAGAAAATATTATTTATTGCAATATAGTATTTTTAAACTTTGTGAAATACAGTTTTTGTAAAAACAAAAAAGGGTGGGAGGTCCAGGGTTCGAACCTGGCACCTCGCCCAAACAGCCAGCGCGCGCGTGAACCGGCGGCCAGAACCACTAGGCTAAGTGGAGGTTGCTGTTTAGATGGGAGTTTGGCTCCTTTTGAAGTATACATCGGCTTGCGTGGCGCACCTCGCTGTGGTGCGCCACGCATGACTTAACCGTAGCGCACCTCTGAGGGGTGCGCCACGCATATCTTACACTTAGGGTAAAATAAAGTTTCGCCCCGGCCTTTTTCTCTCCCACATGCGCCTCACTCTTCGATCCCCCCGGCCGAAACCCTAGCTAGACAGCGCCGCCGCCCCTCTTCTTCCCCATCGACGACGACAGCCGCCGCCCCTCTTCTTCTCCCCGGAGCCGCCGCGAGCCCACTTAGGGGTAAAACGGTTCGGCCGACTCCCTTCTCCCCCGCGAGCCCTTCCCCAAACCCTAGCTAGCCCGCGAGCCCGCTGCCGCCCCTCTTCTCCGCTCTGAGCCGCCGCTCGCCTCCGCTCTGCCGCGCTCGCCTCCGCTCCACCGCCCTCGCCTCCGCTACGCCGCGCCGCGCACGCCTGTGGAGGAGACATCTGTGGAGGAGCCGCCACCGCCGTCGTCTGTGGAGGAGCCGCCGCCGTCGGTGAGCGCCCGCCCCCGCGGACCGAGACTTCCACGCCCTCTTCACCGCCGTCAGCGGCAAGAACCCCGGTATCCGCCCCGCCCTGCTCGCTCCTCTTCTCCCCCCACCGATTCAATCCATCCCTCCTCTGTTTACTCCTAGCCGTAGCCCAGGTGTTCGATGTAATGCGCCTATGGGAACATTTAGTAGCCCAGGTGTTCGATGTAATGCGCGCCAATAGGAACTTTTAGCCTAACTACTTGCTAACAGAAAAGAAAACGGCTAAGTGTTTTTAACTGATGAAACTGAACCTAGCACTAACAGTAACTAGTTTATTTCAATTACAGAGCAAGCTATGCATGTGTGTTTTGTAGCTTCTATTTCTATGCACAAGTTAAGAGAATATATTATCTATGTTTAAACTATACTTCTGTGATGATGTTTACTGTGATGATGTTTACTGTGATGACTAATCTTTGATGATGAATCTGTGAGCATGTTGTCGACATGTTGTCGACAACTGTGTGTTGGAAAGGCACATTTTGTGCTTTTTTGTGTGAATTGTTTACAGGTTTTTGAAAATGAGTGCCTATTACTCCCGAAATGTTGATTGATTTCTGTTTCGGTGAGAAATAGGCACTCCTAGGTAGCCATTTATAGGGGAGGTGCTGTCGAATTTTCCGATCGATTTTTTCTTGTACTAAACATTTTTCTCCTTTTGTTTAGTGCAAACATGTCAACCGGACACGTCAACGACGGCGCTGGCCCTTCTAACCAAATGAGTGTCGAAGAACAAGCCCGGGCGGCCAACTTGCCGTTTTGGATGCAACCCCAGAGGGCGGCCGAGGAGAAGGAAATAGACGTCATGGACGGAGACGGAGGTGGAGATGATCAGGGTGGAGATGAAGACTCTGAGGGTGGAGACGGAGACTCCGAGGGTGGAGAAGAAGACGGAGACTCCGATGCCACCACCGATGCTGGCGGCGAGCGCACCGATGGCGCCGAGGATGACACCACCGATGGTGGATCTGCCCCGACTGCTAAGAAGAAGAAGGCCATCAGGAAGGATCGGAACCCGCCGACGCTTGGCACAAAACGCGAGGATTTCACTGCCGTGAATGAAAACGGCGTACCCGTGGGGCCTAAAGC
This sequence comes from Dactylis glomerata, assembly GCA_007115705.1. Classification (NCBI taxonomy): domain Eukaryota; kingdom Viridiplantae; phylum Streptophyta; class Magnoliopsida; order Poales; family Poaceae; genus Dactylis; species Dactylis glomerata. The sequence continues at coordinate 8,463,332 of QXEO01000298.1, forward strand.
CCTTGCCGCGGGATACGGGACGCAGATCGGTTGCATCGTGCGGGAGACCGTGACGATCAACACGAGGAACCTCCGAGATCCTGGCAATGCGCATCTTGTGCAGCTCCTACTACAGAAGCTTCACGAGCGATACGATTTCCCGGTGGAGTACAAGAACCTAAACCTCAAAGACAACAAGGTGAACCAGCAGGCCCTTACGAAGATGAGCATGGCCTTGGCTAGCTGGAGAACCCGGGTGAAGAAGCGGATTGACAAGGACGAAAGCTGGGAAGAGATCAAGAAGCATGAGCCACTTCTAGATCACGACGACTATCTTCTTTTCAAGGAGGAGTTGGAGACCGATACCTTCAAAGCTCTGTCGGCGTTGGGGAAGAAGATGTATGAACAGAACTTAGGTCACCACCGTCTTGGGAGTGGCGGTTACAGAGGAATCCAGGAAGTGTGGGACAAGGAGGACGCCGAGCTTATTCGTCTTGGCAAACCCAACATGTTCGATAAATTCACAGACCCGCAGGTCCGGAACTTTGTGCGGGCCCGCTACTACCTGTGCCCCAAGACAAAGGAATTCAAAACCTCAACGAATGATGTGCAAGAGTTTGAGAAACTTGTGGTAAGCAACTTACCGCGGATCTCAAGTCGATTTGCAATCAATAATGAACCGATGATTCTAATTGGGTTCATGAATCCTTTTGCAGGAAGCTGAAATAGCCGCCGAGGCAGCTTGCTCCACCCAAGGGCAATCGGAGCCTTGGGACACTCCTTTCAACAGGGCAACGAATATTATGAAGAAGAGGCCCAAGCACAAGAAGATGACATCCGATGGGCGTGTTTCCGGCTTTGGGCTGACCACGAAAGTCGGCGTCCACTTCAAAGAGGAATCAAAGGCTAGAAATGAGAGAAGAAGCAAGGTGGAGGAGGCGCAGAGGCTGGAGATTGCAGATCTCAAGGCGCAAGTGGCCGCGCTGCCGGCGCAGATGGAGGAGAAGTTCGAAGCAAGGTTGCGCCAGGTCATTCCTCCTCAACTGTGGGAGGGTCTAGCGGCATGGAATGCCGCTGGTGGAGTTGGGCCGATACCGGTGCCCAGCGTGTCCGGCAGCAACTCGGCGCAACACGTGTCGCCGAACGTGGTGACCCCGCCCTCCTACCGATCGGCAGACCCCTTCGCGGGGCTGAGCCCGTTGGACGCCGACAACAACACGTGGCCGCCGCCTCCGCCGGTGCCCAACACCAACACGCGGCCGCCGCCTCCGCCGCAGCCCAACACCAACACGCGGCCGCCGCCCAACACCAACGTGCAGCCGCCGCCTCCACCACAGCCCACGCAGCCTCGCGTGTCCACCTTAGCCGACCTCGACGCCCTTACCAAGGTAACTAATTGTAGGCTCGACTTCATACTCTGCCGTCTTTTTTGATGAGTACCATCTGATAATGATGCCCAACATGTTCTCCCGCAAGACACTAGTTGCACCTTGCTGCACTATGTGAACGGCGTGCTGAAGGATGTAGGCAAGGGTACCATATGCCAACCGAAGAACCCCCTGATGCACAACTTGCCCATCCCTGCTGGCATGTTCAGGGTCGCCCTGGTGCGTCCTTTGAAGGGTTGCGAAGGCATTGATCCTCCCATGCAACCTCATGGAGCCGATGAGCATTACTCTCTCGGAGGTTGCGTCGGCTGGCCCTTGCTATGGCTGAAGTCACAGATTCGCCTTGCAAAGGATGATCAGCGCCCCGCAGCTGCCCCCGCTAAAAAGACACGGCCACCGGTGTTCGTCCCCGCCACCAAGAGGCATCAGCAGCTAGCCGCGCAGACGCCGTCGCCTCCACCCGAGCACGTGGACGACGCTCCACCCAACCGCGGCGATGATCCCCGCGATGAAATTGACGGCTTCCTCGACATCGGGGCCAATGAAGAAATCTACATGCCTCCTCTTGGAGATCCAGCCTCCCGTGGTCAACAAGCCGGTCGTCCCCTGTCATGCACGCAGCGTCTGCGGTTCGGCGACGGTTCTCAGGAGACGCCTCTGGAAGCCGCAGCCACACAACCCAATCCGGCCAATGTTATCAGCCCCACCACACTCCACATGGCGGTCGATGAGCAGCTGGAATCCGCTACTCCCGTGCCGGATAAGTTGCAGTGCACAGCTCCTGTCGAGGAGAAGAAGAAGGGCCGGAAGCATAGCCGGAGCAAGAAGGCTTCGAGCCAGCCGTCTCCGAGGAAGATACTCCGGGCTGAGGACGGCGTGCAAGAAGAGCCCAGTGATTTCCCCAGGCACATAGCGGGTCGGCCGATGCTGACAAAGGAGATGCTCGCCAACGAGGGTGGAGCGATCGTGAATTTGCACGACAGCATCCAGTATCTCGAGGAGCGCCTTCTCCAAGAAAAGAATCCCGGGTACCCGGTCTACACAATCAAGGTGCCGGAGGACCATGGCTTCGTCGATACATCACCCGCTGAAATCTTCTTCGTGCGGTATGAGGACATCTATAATCTGCTGCACTCCAACCGCCTGGACTATAACTTGGTCCGTCTATACACGCTTCATATGGCATTGAAGGCGAAGAGGGAGAAGACCAAGGGCATCATGATAGTAGACCCCTACTTCATGCGTGACGTTGCCTTGGTGAACGAGGCGGACCGGGCAACGGTGAAGGAGTACCTTGGGAATATCTTTGTGGAGAACCCGACCATCGACTCCATTCTTCTGCCTTGCTTTCCCGAGTAAGTGAACACCGCCGTGAAAACTTCTTTCTTAGATTCTCCGGTTGGTCCTCTTACAACAATTTATTTTTCAATTGTGCTGCGCAGAGGTATATACTGCTCACTCATATCCATTTGCCCAAGGTAGTCGCAAGCGACGTACTTTGACTCATCGAGTGAAACGAAGCCGATGAAGAACTATGGCCGAATCAAGAGTGTGCTCGATGAAGCTCTACAATTCTATGCCGACAAGGGGGGCAAATTCACCAAGGGTGGCGAGAGAGTCAAGAATGGCAAGCATATCTTCATGCACCAGACAAAGTTTCCATGCGTCAAGCAGCCGCCTGGCAGTGTGAAGGAGGCCTTCTACGCCCTCCATCACCTGAAGGGGATCGTCCGGGATTCGCGGATCAGGGCGCTACCATCTAATCTTCGACCATGGGCCGAAAAGTTTGCGGCGATCGATGATGCAGACCTTATGGAAGATTTCTGGCGCATCCAGACTCAGATCGCGCAAGTCCTTCATGAAGACGTCGACTCAACTGGCGGGATCATGCATTGTGGCGTAGCGTTGACTAACCGCGAGATCAAAGGACGCCTCGACAGGCAGCGCGACACAAGGACGTTCATGACGAGAGAGGGCGTGCGCCCGTTCCCGGCGAGGACTACATGATGTCTGTGGCTAGCTAGTGGTGTTGGGTCGATGTATCGTAAACTTTACTATCCTAGTGTTGTTTCCGAACTATTGTTGGACATGTGTGTGTAAACCTTAACTTGCCGAGGCTCGTAATGCCTTGACGATCGATGTTGGACTTGGTTATATATGATCGATCGTCATCCATGCTATGTTTTATTCTAGGCTTATGAATCCTTGCCATAGTATTTGTGATCTTGCAAGCATGTTTTTGAACTTTGTCATTCCTTTCGTTGCATAACATATATACTACATGTCTATAGAGAGATGGCGAAGTGGTACGTGGTGTACAGTGGTCGGGTTCCAGGAGTCTACGAGGAGTGGGAGGACTGCCAGGCACAGGTGACCAACTTCAGCGGCAACTGCTACAAAGGGTACAAGACAAGAGAGCTCGTGGTCTCCAAGTGGAGGAGACACATGTGGAAGAAGAATCGGATGAAGTTCTTGATCATGGTCTCGATCTTGCTCATCGTCGTCGCCAGTGTGATCTATTCGTTCATATAGTAGTCTAGGTGATATGTAACTCCATATATGTTATGTAATGATCAAAGTTGTACTTAACTTGTGTAATGATTCGACACTTGACATGATATTGATGTATTTCGACACTTGACTTTATATTGATCTCTTTCGACACTTGACATGATATTGATGTATTTTGGTGAATTCCTGTGTTACTGATGTGTATATCTTTGCATTTCTGCTGTATACTGTATATTTTTGTGCTGTATAATGTGTATTTCTACTGTATTCTCGAAAAAAATACAAATAGAAAACATACCAGTGGAGCACCAATTGGGTGCGCCGCAGATATTATGCGTGGCGCACCCCTTCTAGGTGCTCCACGGATAAGACACTTAACCGTGGCGCACGTGGGCGTGCGCTACGGGTAATAAACACCAGTGGCTTGATATGCGTGGCGCACCACAGGTGCACCACTGACGCCCAAATAGGTGCGCCACAGATAAGGGTTTTCCTAGTAGTGTCTCACGAACCTGATGGCACACTTTACTTTTTTCGCTTTTAAAATTTTGACATTGTGGCTCTTTTATGTTGACGTTATGCTTGCAAGTTGTAAGTTGGAAATTAGCCAAACCATGCCGTCATGGGGTAAGTTTTCAACATTGCACTTTCTCTTATTTGAGTTGATATCGTGATCTTTTATTTATGGATACTCGTGATGTGAAATAAGTTGGGAATTTTGCGGGATCATGGAGTTTGTATATGTGTTAGAGAAACGCCTGGGCCGCTGATCTAAGCCATGCATTATTCATGGTGAAAATTTATAGCATGCCCATAGTGGACTGATATGTCTAAAACGTATCTACTTTCTTGAACACTTTTGCTATTGTTTCTCCTCTAATTTGTGTGTTTTGAATACGACTAACACGGACTAACGTTGTTTTTAGCAGAATTGCCCTGGTATCTTGTTTTGAATCCGGCTTTCAGGAAAAATCCTGGAAAATACTGCAAAATTCTAATTTTACCAGAAGACCCCGGAGCCAGAAGACGAGACGGAGAGGGGCTGGGAGCCAGGCTCACCACTAGGGGGCGTGGCCCAGGCCTGGCCGCACCTACCTGTGGTGAGGCCACCTCGGCCATCGCCTCGACCCCTCCTTCCGCCTACTTATACCCTCTGACCTGAAAGGAGCGGGGGTTCGGCATTTTTTCTAGATAGACTTCCGCTGCGCCGCCACCATCAGAAACCGCGATTCGAAACCAGAAACTCCGTTCTGGCACCCTGCCGGGACGGAGATTTAGAGGAGATCTTCATCACCATCATCACCGATATCTCTCCATCAACCATCCATGACTCCCCCATCCATGTGTGATTAATTCTCACTATAGGCGAAGGGGATGGTAGGGATTGGATGAGATCATTAATGTAATTTGCTATGAGATTGTTAGGGCATAGTGCCTAGTATCTATTATTAGTACTTATGACATTGTTGCAACTTGTTGTGCTTAATGCTTGTCACTTTGGGCCCGAGTGCCATGATCTCAGATCTGAACTTGTTATTGTTTTATGATGATACTTGTTGTTTATGATCTTACCTGCAAGTTGTATACACATATCGTTGTTCGGAACCCGAGGCCCCAAAGTGACAGCAATTGGGATAACCGGAGGGGATGGCTGTGATGTAAGGATCACATGTATTCATCGAGTGTTAATGCTTTGCTCCAGTACTTTATTAAAAGGAGTACCTTAATTACCAGTAGATTCCCTTGAGGCCCTGCTGCAAACAGGCTGGTAGGACAAAAGATGTCATGCAAGTTTCTCATTGCGAGCACGTACGACTATATACGGAACACATGTCTATGGTTGTTTAGTACTAGGGTGCTTTCTCTTTATTTATCTGTAGTTGCCCATGTCTCATTGATTTCATGAATTATCTTATCAATGCAACGCCCGTACATCTATCCCTATGCCTACAGTCTTTAATCATACTGTTTACTATTGCTACTATTACCGCCTTTACTTTATTATTGTTGCTACTATTTTACTACTATCACCACTATAAAACTATTGCTACTGATAAACCGCTGCGAGCAAGTCTGTTTCTAGGTATAGCTGAATTGACAACTCATCTGTTAAGGCTTATAAATATTCTTTGACTTCCCTTGTGTCGAATCAATAAATTTGGGTTTTACTTCCCTCGAAGACTATTGCGATCCCCTATACTTGTGGGTCATCAAGACTATTTTGTGGCGCCGTTGCCAGGGAGCATAGCTTTATTTGTAAGTTCGCTTGGGATTTATATTGTTCGCTGCAATCCATTCATCATGGGGAAACCTCGTGATGGAAAAGTTCCTATATTGCCATCCACTACAAGAAGAGGTACGACTCTGAACACCTCTGTTGCTCTTGATTCACCATCTGTTATGAGTAAGTTGCTTACATCACCACATGCATATGCTACTTCTTCTGCTGAGTTTGAAAATGCTACTGATAATTTTGATGATGCTTCTAATGTGCTTGATGAGAGTGGTTCCTTAGGTTCCTTTTTAGATGCTACAATTGCTAAAGATAAGCAAACAGGGAACGCTACTGTTACACCTGCTAGTTCACCTGAGTCTAGGGAATGCCCTAGTAACGATCTTGATGACGCTTATGTTGAGTTAGATGACGATTTTATTTATGAAACTCATACCACTAGTGATGCTGATGCTATTAGAGATCTTTATGCAAGACGTGTTGCTAGATACAAGTTATCTCCTGATGCTAAGTTTGCTGCTTCTCCCATACATATTAGTGATAAGGACTATGATTTCTCTTTAGATTTATCTTACATATCTATTGTTGAGAAAGAACCCTTTTGTGGTACTGAAAGTAAGAGTGCTATGGAGCACATGAATGAGCTTTCTTCTTTGAGTAATTTGTTTTCTGATGATACTAAGCTGCGTATGTACTTTGTTGCTAAGATTTTCCCTTTTTCATTGAAAGGTGCAGCTAAAGCTTGGTTTAATAATTTGTCTCCTAGATCTATTGATAGTCCTATTGCTTTGGTTAACACTTTCTTTCAGAAATATTTTCCTGCTAGTGCTCAACATGCTGCTTTGCAGAAAATCTTTGACTTTGAGCAAGTAAAAGGAGAGAAACTGACAGAATCGTGGGGAAGGTTTTGCTCTTTAATTAGAGTACTGCCTGGAGAGCCATTACCTAAAAACGAACTCCTTGATATTTTTTATAATGGACTAACTATTGAATCTAAGACATACTTGGATAGTTGTGCTGGTGGTGTTTTTAGGAAAAAGACTCCAGCTGAAGCTGAAGAATTAATGGCTAAAATAAGCCGGAATTATGATGATTGGACTATGGTTGAGTCAACACCAGAGTCAACACCCACGCCAACACCAACACCAACACCAACACCAACACCAACACCAACACCAACACCAACACCAACACCAACACCAACACCAACACCAACACCAACACCAACACCAACACCAACACCAACACCAACACCAACACCAACACCAACACCAACACCAACACCAACACCAACACCAACACCAACACCAACACCAACACCAACACCAACACCAACACCAACACCAACACCAACACCAACACCAACACCAACACCAACACCAACACCAACACCAACACCAACACCAACACCAATGCCAGCGCCGATACCAAAGAAAAGAGGGATGATTGAATTAAATGATGAAATAATGAGAGAAGCCAAGAAATCTCTTAAGGAGAAGGGTATTAAATCCGAAGACGTGAAGAATCTACCACCTATAGAAGAACTATGTAAGCCAATCCCTCGCTCATCCACTATTGAGGTACACTCTCTCCAACGCTTTGATAATAGAGATATTCCTTACTCTAAACCTCCTGGTCAATGCTTAGATGAGTTTGCTAATTTTATTGTTAAGCAAGATAATTTTAATAAGAGTGCAGAATCATTTGTTGGAAAATTCCACAGCTATTAACAGGTTGCAGGATATCGTGGAGAGAACCTCCAATGATGTGAAGATACTTGTTAAACATTTTAAAATAGTTCAAACTCAAATTGGTCAGCTTACCCAGGTACAAAAAGACTTGCGAGTTAATGCCGCAAGAGAAAAATAAGCGTGTGAAATACGCACTAGAGGTGGTGCTACTACTCAAGATCCCTTATATCCTGAAGGGCATCCTAAGAGAATCGAGCAGTATTGTTGGGGATATACCAAATAGGTAAACCAGCGACGTAGTCCTAAATCAGCAAGCCAGGGTGGCCCATCAGGGGTGGTATGGCGGATTCGCTATACCGGGCGGCCCAGTTGCTGAAGTTGTCACGGCGGTACTGGACGCAGGCGCTTATGGCGGATCCGGAGACAGGCCCATGGCGGATTGCTGACGACAGGCCCATGGCGGGTTCGGAGACGGCCCATGGCGGGTTGCCTTGTAGTACACGCAGAGGACTTAGTCTAGGACTCCAAGTTGTATCCGCTCCGGTACCAACGTGTAGCCCACGCCAGGCGCCTATATAAGCCCGGCGTGGAGCAGCCCTTGAGGCAAGATTAGAGTCATACGGCCAATCGCATAGCGAAACAGCCAACTTCATCATTGTAACCAAGCACTTGTTGCCATATAGTGAATTATAGCAGCACGTAGGGCCTCGCCACCATTGCGGGATCTGAAGCTGGGTAAACTCGTGCTACCACCGTCCTGGATCGCTCCTCCGTGTTCACCCCCTTCCACAAACCGCCATACCCCTACCTCTATGGCAGATCTGTTGACGAAACCACGACAGTTGGCGCCCACCGTGGGGCATAGCGCGTCTGGAGCGCGGATCCAGGCGGGATCCGCCTTTGCAGGCATCAGTGACACCGTCGCCATCGGGTGCGTCCTCTACGATTCCGGCTTTCCCATCGTCCCAGCGGATAACCTCTGGGTGCCGGCTAGAGAAGACCCTGCTCGATTCACTGTCGTTCCGATTGGAGATACCCATATCTTCATTGGAGAGACAAATCCTACCCCCGCCACGGAAACCAATTTCCGGCGGATCGGTATGGCTGAAAACCCCAAACGGACCGCTTTCGAGCTGGATACGGAGGTGGACTCATCTGATCTGGAACTTTCTAATTGGCCCAGATCGGATCTGAAAAGTAATCCCACCCAGCCCGCCCTAGGGGTAGAGGAAGTGGTGGAAGACCGCAGTGAATCCGCCATAAGTAATCGGGTGTTAGAGACACCGCGGTACTGCCTTGTTGCGTTCGCAGGTATCACTTCGGGATCTACCTCCAATGGAGAAGATAGCCCAGGTGAATCCATCCTAGAGGCACTTAACGAAAGTGGTCAATCGGATGACTGGGACAGCAAAGGCTATGATTCTGACCACTACGATGCCGCCATGAGGAAACTCGAGGCGGAATTGGTACAGCAGGCACTTGAAGAGCAACAAGCAGCGGCCAAGCAGGTGTTTGTAACCAACAAAGGAGATGACGCTGGGCAGACAACCGGTGATCCGCCATCTCAGGCAGTCCACGAAGGAGATGCCGGCAAAGAGCAGGGTAACCCGCCACCAGCCGGCGATCCCGCCACGGAGCAACTTCTTGAGATTCACGGCGGACCCAGGCCTCTGCAACCCGCCATCCCTGAGGACCAGCACCCAGAAGACTTCACGACCCCGCTGGACAAGGTTGTCTACGGAACTCTGGCAGATCCAATCACCCCTGACTATGTCAGAGATGTGAACGATCTCGAGAAGAAGAGGTGAGCACTCCTCAAGGAAGCAAAGCGAGTCGAGAAGATGGGCAAGCAGGTTGATGACGACATTGCTAAAGCTCAGGACACGCTGAAGCGCGCAAGGAACATGGAGGAGAAGTATGTTACTCTCATCCAAAACCAGATCAACGAGGGAGGCGACCCGCAGCTGGTACGAAACCTTGAGTTCACCGTACCAACGGCGGAAACTCTGGCCAAGATGTATATCAAGAATCCGCCATACGTGGATAAAAACCGCGATGAAGTCAGGGCTACGCCCATTGAAAATATCGTGGCTGCAAAGGAGCTATTGGAGCATAATAAGAGCCCAGCAGCCCTAGAGATAGCGGTGAAGCTGATGACAAAAGCATTAGTGCAGCAGGAGAAGGCTATGTCGTCACGACGGCTCGAATCTGATCACGCGCTATGCAGGTCCAGCACTGCTTCTAAGGCTCCGGGGGCTGTCAACCATGGTACGCGCCCCGACAACGAGTCTCATACCGGATCCTCGGAAATCCGAAGAAGAGAAGCTCGCAACCGGGCGAACGCCATCTCAATATCCTCCGATGACAAACCAAATGGCAAAGGCCCGCAGAGAAATCCATCGCCACCCCGCAAGAATTACCCTGCTTACGGATACCAACAAGACAATGCTGCCCCTCGCCATAAGACCAACATGCCGCCACCAAAGTATAAGACGTTCGAAGTCCCAAAGGGAGGGATCGTCATACGCGACAATGATGGCAAGCGAGGACGAAGCCATGACGCTGGACGCAAAGACGATCCGCCACGACGGGAAACCAGCAGAGACGGCGCATCCAAGAGAAGGGACCGATCTCGCCATGACGACGGCGCGCACCGTGACGGTGACAAGGACAAGCATCGCTCCACTCGCCGCCACGATGACAAAGGGCAGGGCTCCCACCGCCATGACGACGATCCATCTCCACGAAGAACGGAAGGAAGCCGTCGTAGCTGCAAAGATCAGTCGCAGGACGGCGAGAGTAAACGACGACGCGACCCTTTGCCATCCCCACCAGGGAGCCCCCATGGCGGCGGTGGTGGTGGTGGCGGACCAGCAAGGTCACGCAACTCTCGCAAGGATCCGCCGGACCAGAAGCCCTACGACGCTCGTACCCATCTAAACGAGATTGCCAAGTCTCAAACAGCCTTCTTCCTCAGCCCAAAGTGCTTTGGACAACGGATTCGTGATGAGCCCATCCCGCATGGGTTCAAAATCGAGAAAAATATCCGCCAGTACAATGGAGTCGATAGGCCTTTAACTTGGCTACAAGACTACTTCAACGCAGTACAGTTCGCCGGGGGATCACCCAATGTTGCTGTCCGCTATTTGCCCCTGATGCTATCCGGCACTGCGAGGCAGTGGATCAACGACTTGGCAGAAAACTCTATCCAAACCTGGTTCGATATGCAAACTGTGTTCACCGAAAATTTCGAGGGGACGTACAAGAGACCCCATAACATTGGTGACCTCCAACGGTGCCGACGCGCCGACGACAAGACCTCCAGAACTTTCCTCGCGCGATGGCTGGATATGAAAAACTCCTGTGAAGGGGTTACTGACGAATCCGCCATCCTCGCATTTATTGACAGTTTGGAGAGAGGCCAACTGCTCCGCCATCGCCTGTTGCGGGAAAGGAACGAAGGGAAATTGACCCTAAATTCCATGATCACCATCGCAAGCAACTACGCGGCCGCCGACGACGACGCCCGCGAATCTCGGAAGGCTTCCGCCATCCAGAACACTGGAAAGTGGAATATCAGTAATAAACGGAAGAATCCGCTAGAAGAGCCGCAGGCTCCGGACATGGTGGCCACAACCTTTGCTGATAAGGGCCAAAGCAGCCAGCGCAGCAGAGGACGCGGAGGTAGCGGTGGCCAGCCGCGGAGTTCTGCAAACCCTGCTTCGGCGCCATCCGCTCCCGTGTCTTACGACGAATACCGCGATATGCCATGTTTTGCCCATCGCGACGCTTCAGGAAAGTGCAACCACACCAACCGAAACTGCAAGTTTGTCAATGACCTCAAGGCGGATCAAGAAGTTGGCTTCAAACGCAGCCGGCGACAACGGCCTCGTGGCAAAGGAAAAGCGGATAAAGACAAGGAGTCTAGGGATGGCAGTGATATGGATGAAGACCCTGCGCCCAAACCCGCCAAAAAGGCAGAGGGTGGTGCTGGCAAGGGAAACCCAATCAAGGACAAAAAAGGTGCCTTTCACACATTCCTTGGACCCCCCACGGCAAAGGCACAGAGAGCTGCTATGCGCTCCCTCAATGCCACCGTGCCTAAAATCCGCCAGTACGTCCGATGGTCCGAAGTACCGGTGCACTGGAGCCGTGATGATCATCCAGAGCACATCCCAGATGGATATTACGCCATGGTGGTATGCCCTGTAATCCATGGCTATGAGTTCTCCAAATGCTTAATGGATGGCGGCAGCAGCCTGAACATCATGTATGTGGAAACTTTGACAAAGCTCGGCCTTACCAAAACCCAACTCCGCCATAGCGCGGTCACCTTTTATGGAGTGGTTCCTGGTCGCCAAGCCAAGTCCCTCGGGTCCATCACGCTCAAGGTTGCCTTCGGTAGTGAGGAAAACTACAGAGAAGAGCCCATAACCTTCGAGGTTGTCCCGTTCAAAAGCACTTACCACGTGATCTTCGGGCGCCCCGCCTTCCACAGCTTCCATGCCAGGCCATGTTACATCTACAATCAGCTGAAGATGCCAGGCCCGGATGGCATAATTACCGTTTATGGCAGCTTCAGAAAGGCAAAGGAGTGCGAGGAAGGAGAAGCCGCCTTCGCGGAAGCAGTGTTCTTCGGCGAGGAGTTCAAAGAAATCCATGCCGCTACGGACCCCGCGGAGATGCCGGCATCCAAGCAGGAGGTTTCCGCCTCCCCGCCCACCTTCAAGCCTACAGTCGATACAAAACAGGTGGAACTTGTCGCTGGCGATGCCGCCAAGACCACCGCCATTGGGACAAATTTGTCCCCCAAATAGGAAAGCGCGCTCGTCGAGTTCCTCCGTGAGAACCGGGACATCTTCGCATGGCAGCCATCTGACATGATAGGTGTACCTAGGGAGCTCGCCGAGCACGCTCTGCAGATAATTCCTGGCTCAAAGCCAGTAAGACAAGCCATGAGACGCTTCGGAGATGAAAAGCGCCGCGCCATAGCAAAGGAGATTTCCAAACTGTTGAAAGTAGGCTTCATCAAGGAAGTGATACATACTAAGTGGGTGGCAAATCTGGTGCTAGTTCCTAAGAAAAACACAAAAGTTCTGCGCATGTGTGTAGATTACACTGGCCTGAACAAAGCATGTCCAAAAGACCCTTTTCCCTTGCCTCGCATTGACCAAGTCATTGACTCGACGGTAGGATTGGAGCTGCTGTGTTTCTTAGATGCCTACTCAGGGTACCACCAGATCAAGATGAAAAAGTCCGATCAGCTCGCTACGTCGTTCGTAACACCTTATGGCACATATTGCTATGTCACAATGCCATTCGGTCTGAAAAACGCAGGAGCAACGTATCAGCACACTATGCAAAAGTGCCTGGCGGATCAAATCGGACGAAACATCCACGCATACGTGGACGACATCGCAGTTATGTCTAAGAAGCAAGATGGCCTTATAGTGGATTTGCAAGAGACTTTTGACAATCTCAGGAAGTACAACATGATGCTTAACCCAACGAAGTGCGTCTTCGGGGTCCCAGCTGGACAACTCCTAGGATTCATCGTCTCCCACCGCGGAATTGAGGTTAACCCAGAGAAGATCAAGGCAATCCTCGACATCTCCCGGCCCATAGATCTAAAAGACGTACAGCGACTCACAGGCTGCGTGGCAGCAGTGAGCAGATTCATCAGTCGTCTTGGCGAGAAGGCTTTGCCACTCTACAAGCTGATGAAGAAATCAGACGAATTCGTTTGGACCGACGAGGCAGACGCTGCACTTAAGGATCTGAAGAGAGTGTTATCCACTGCACCAGTCCTAGCGGCTCTCGAAGACCAGGAGCCCATGTTACTATACATGGCGGCAACTAACAGGGTGGTCAGCATCGTCATGGTGGTAGAGCGTAAGGAAGAAGCGCAGGAGTATGGCGTACAACGACCAGTCTACTATGTCAGCGAGGTCCTGACAGAATCCAAGCAGCGCTACTGTGACGACCTCAAATTTGATAACAAATTCGAAGTGCCCGTTATGTATTCCACCGCAATCCCAGAATCATTGTTGCGATATACATAACGTAGTTGGTAACCAGTTCCATAGACATTACAATACGGTGATTCAAATACAATGGTCATATAGACCAAGTCATATTACAACACAATATAGCAGCGGAAATAACGTCTTCGGCCCATGCCTCCTCCCTACAGGCAATTGGCGACTCACGGAGACGAGCTTAGTTCTGGTACTCCTCTTCATACCCTTCCTCCTGGTATTCCTCCCCATAGTCTGGCCAAGTTGATAGCCAGGGACACAGCCGTGAGTACATTGGATGCACTCGCAAACCATCTTGTAAATGAAAAGATGAAGTAGATATGCAAGGTTGGGTATAGTGGACCAAGCACTAAGTTGATTTGCAAAAGCTAGTTTTATTTCCCAAGAATGTTCATTTATAGAAAAGAGGTTTAGTTCTCTAAGTTCATTCTAAAGAGGAACTTCAATGTGTCAAGATCAAGGTCAAGTCATGTCAATTCAAGTTCATGTCATTCACCAGGTTCACCCTTGTTATTTTTATTCTTGACAAAAGCCAGGTAGAGTTTGCCAACCGTCCATGACCGAGGACTCGGCTATTCGAATAGTTTGAAACCTCTGCAGAGGGGTACACTTTACCCACAAGATTCGATACATCTGCCGGGAGAAATCCACGGTTTGCTATACACAAAGGTATGCGGCTTTCAGATAATCAAACAAATTCTTTCACTTGCTCATCCTAGTATAGGATCCTTCCCTAGAGCCCGGGCTACGGACTTCCCGCTCCGGCGCCTCTAGTTATGCCCATCCCGGAGACCGGGTTAGTGGAATCCACTTGGTCAAGAAGTATCCGCCCGTGGAGTCCTTCCATGAAGATTTTATGCAAGACCTCCCATACTAAGATCAACAAGCTACGGACTAAGCCCCTTCCCATATAGGGGTAACGTGGTTGTACGGTATAATTGGCACCCATGTACATCACTCGTTGTCAATTGAGAAATACATTCCATAGTTCTTAGTCAAGATTATTTTCTTTCATAAAGCCATCATGTAGGAGCAATCTCCCATTTCAAGTCTCAATGTCAAGTCACCACCTTTCAAATGGGGTTCCTCCAGAGATAACCTCAACTTTTATTAGCGACTAAGCAACTACATTGAGTGATGGTACTACTACTATGGTTGGATAAACTCAGCTTGATGCTCTTGATAACCAAGACATCAATATGCTTCTATCATTCTACTCTAGCAATTCAATCATGCAATTTACTTCTATCATTCTACTCTAGCAATTCAATCATGCAATTTACTTAAAACAAGGAGAATGCAATATTAAAACTAGGTAGTGGGAGTATGAATCAAAAGATGGCTTGCCTTGGTTGGCAAAGTGTCCGGGGTTTTCTTCTTCTTCTTGATAATAATAATCCCCTCCAATATCCTCCTCGGCAACACTAGCGTCTAGGAACGAACAAACACAAAACACACCATCACTTCACCAAACCCACAACACACCAAGCACACATTCTTGTTTGCTAACCAAGCATTTAGGTTGCATTGTTATGGGGTTGGATTGTAAGTTTTTCTTCTAAGTTTTTCTTCAAGTGTGCAAGCTAGTTTCTCTACTAAGTAGCATAAGGGGTTCACTTGTGCAGCATTGGGGTTGATTTAAGGTTGCTAGGGCAAGTTTAAGTGGGAATGATCCACTAAGTGAATTGGGAATGAGGGCAATTAATTCTAAGTGTGCATTAGGGCTCTATCATTTTATGCTAACAAATAGGTTTGGGTTAGGGTCTAAATGATCACACTAATATGGTTTGGGTAGATTAGTGTTGACTAACAGTAAGAGGGGTCATTAGTAAGTTCACATTTTAATTTTCATGATTTTTGAAAGCTTAAATAATTTTCTAGAAATCTTTCATTAATTCACAAGCTAGGGTCACACTATTCATAACCATTTTTATTCTTAACTGATTTGGAAATCTAACCAGTACTATTGGATAGAGTATTTTCTAAGCTTTCCAACGAATATTTATTTGCTAAATTTGGACTTATAAAACTCTAGGAATTTGAATTTGAAAATACCATTTGAAACAGATTTGAAATAAAAGAAAAAGGGCGGGAATTTAATTAAAACGAATCGGACCGTATTCGAAATGAGCTGGGCCCAATTCAGAACAAACCCGAACGGGCCGGCCCGATACCGTTTCGCGCGGCTGGGGAGAAATAAAAGGGGTGCTGACAGGTGGGCTCGCGATGTCAGACCTAATTCAAAACCCGAATCGGTAAGTTATCGTCCGATCTCGATCTAACGGTTCACGATCGTCTTCTTCCTCAGTCACAGCGGGGGCTCACCTGCGAGCAGAGACGACTGTTCGACGGCGATGGCGAGGCGTAGGGGAAGCAGGGCTCGACGGCGACGCTCGGGATCGGCTGCGGTACTCCTCCTCCTCCGATTCCCTGCAGAAGTTTGCCTCCCGGTGCTCGAACGCGGCGGCGCTGCTCCTGTCCAGTACCGCGCCGGCGAGGTTGGCTACGGCGAAGCAGAGCGAGAGGGAGAGAGTGGCGATGTCTGGGAGGTAGCTGGTGGCTGGGTGAGTCTCTGCGTTTGATCGACGGGGCCTTTTATAGGCCGGAGCGACGGGGGCGAGCGCGTCCAGTGAACGACCGGCGCAGGACATGCTGGCGGCGTGCACGGGCGACACTGGCCTCGTCGGCGTTACTCGCGTGCTGGAAGGGGTTGGTCTCGGCCGCGGGGTCCTGTGGGTCGGCGCTGGCGAGGGCAGGGTGGTCGCCGACGTGCAGGCTACTGGGAAGAAGAGCGGGGGGGGGTCCGGGGTGCTGGCTTCTCTTCTCCTCCTTCTTCCAGGGCTTGGGTCGGGGCAGAGGGGGCGGGGATCGGTCGAGGGGTGGCCAGAGGGTATGGCTACAGCATTGGGTCGCGCCAGAACAGTGCTGCACCAGTGAAGTTTGATCTCCCCCGATTTTCTTCTGCCACCGTTCGACGAAATGCTTACAAGAATTCAAAATTCGAATTTTTCAAATTTGCCACTTTGGGTGCTCATCATATTGGATAAGGTACCCTGGCATATTTTTGTTCTGGAGAAATAATGAGTTTTGCAAAAATTTATATTTCAAATTTGAAATGGTTTCTGTTTCAGATTCAAACTTTGGCTCAAGTTTGAGTGGTGTTCTGGTTTGAAATTTTGGTAGATCTTTGTTGGTTGAGTTAGTCCATAACTTGGTTAAGCTCAACTAAAAGGTTAAACCTGCAGGTGAGTTGTAGATTTCTTAATATAAGGGCTCAAAGTGGTGTAGTCATTAACAGTTTCTAGATCATATTAACTTTATCTCTTTCTTACCTATTTTTATTTTTGGTTCTTTTGGTTCCTAATATCTTTCTTAGTTGTTTCTATTGGTTCACTTAGAATTATTTAACCAATGCTCAAGCCAAAAGAACACACATAAAATCATAGAAATACAATTAAAGAGAATACATGTATGCATACAATAATGAAGAAAAAAGTTTTATTTGGGTCCAATTTTTGACTCTTTATGTAATAAGAGTTGGGTTACAAATTCTGAGTTGTTACAGCTACCCTCACTACCAAAAATTGGCATACGGAGTTTTCCTAGCCTCTCGTAAGTTGAGGCACTACTTCTATGACCATAAGATCACAGTGGTGAGCAAAGCCCCACTGAAGGACATCATCAACAACAGCGACGCAACGGGACGAGTTGCGAAGTGGGGGCATTGAATTGGCCTCTTTCGACATCGACTACAAGCATCGCACCGCCATCAAGTCTCAAGCTTTGGCGGAGTTTATGGCGGATTGGAAGGAAGCGCAGGAAACTACGCCCGTCCCAGAACCAGAGCATTGGGTGATGCACTTTGATGGCTCAAAGTTGCTACACGGCTCGGGGGCTGGAGTGTAAGCTACGTTCTCCAGATCCACTTCCCCACCACCAACAACATTGCGGAGTATGAAGCGCTACTACACGGGCTACGTGTCGCAAAGGAGATCGGCGTACAACACATCATGTGCTGTGGCGACTCTGACCTTGTGGCTCAGCAGGTGGCTGGCACATAGAAAGCTCGGAACGAAGTCATGGTGGCATACAGAGACGAAGTGGACGAGATGGCCAAAAGTTTCCTCGGCTACGACATAAAACACGTGCGGCGAGAAGATAACATGGCGGCCGATACCTTGTCCAAATTGGGATCTAGCCGTAAGGCGGTCCCGCCAGGCGTATTCCTCGAGCATCTGCGAGTACCATCAGTCAAGATGGTTGATCCAGAAAATCCGGAGTTAGCGAGCTCCCCTGTTATGGCGGTTTTGCCAAGCAATCCGCCATGGGCAGAGCCCTTCCTGGAATTTCTGACGAACAAGAAGCTTCCCGAAGACGAAGTTGAAAAAAGACAAGTCGAGCGTAGAGCCAAAGCGTATACCATCATAAATGGCCAACTCTACAAACGAAGCATCTCGGGAGTTTTCATGAAGTGCATATCCCAAGTGGATGGAATCAAAATACTAAGAGAGATCCACGAAGGCGAATGTGGGCATCACGCCGCCGCCAGATCCCTAGTAGCTAAAGCATTCCGCCATGGATTCTACTGGCCAACAGCCAAGGCAGATGCAGACCGCATTGTGGAGCTCTGCCATGGTTGCTAGATGTACTCCAAGCAAACCCATATGCCCGCCACAGCACTGCATACGATCCCTATAACTTGGCCTTTCGCAGTCTGGGGGCTAGACATGGTGGGTCGCTGAAAACAGCACCTTTGGGATTTACGCACCTTCTGGTAGCGGTAGACAAATTCACGAAGTGGGTGGAAGCTAAGCCCATCAGAAAACTTGATGGCAAAACTACCCTCAAATTTGTCAAGGACATTGTGGTTAGATTCGGCATCCCACATAGCATCATCACCGATAATGGCACTAATCTGTCTCAGGGAGAAGTTGAAGAATACTGCCATCACAACGGAATCCGCCTTGACCTAGCATCTGTGGCACATCCACAGTCTAATGGCCAAGTTGAGCGGACCAACGGACTAATCATGTCAGGGATCAAGCCACGCCTAGAAGCACCGCTACACAGAGCAGCTGGAGCCTGGGCAGAAGAGTTGCCATCTGTGTTGTGGAGTCTACGGACCACGCCAAACAGATCAACTGGCCTTACCCCTTTCTTCTTAGTCTACGGAGCAGAGGCAATCTTGCCAAGTGATGTTCAGTACGATTCTCCAAGAGTGGACGCCTACAAGGAAGAAGATGCAGAAGCGTCCAGACAACTATCTGTGGACCTGCTAGAAGAAGAACGAGACCTAGCAGCCCAGAGATCCGCCATCTACCAGCAGAATCTCCGCCGGTATCACAGCAGGCGAGTTCGCCAACGCTCGTTCAAAGAAGATGACCTGGTGCTACGCCTCAAACAGCAGAAGTTCCACAAGCTATCCCCGCCTTGGGAAGGACCCTTCGTCATTAGCAAAGCTCTACTGAATGGTTCCTACCACCTTGTTGATATTCGCGAGCTAGATAAGCGACCAAGTAAGAAGCGCAAACGAAGAGACCCTGACGATATCTATGACGAGACAGATCGTCCATGGAACATCGCACAGCTACGTCCTTTCTACACTTAGCACCTCTCTAGCTATGTAATAGGCATCTCTATATGATCAATGAAATAAAGCATTTGGTTCACTCTTGATTTTTTCTGAGTCTTTTACCTCCTTTATTGTTCATTTAGATCGTATAGAACCTTTTGCGCAATTGTGCTTTGCACTTGCGTCTCTTTTAAATCTGCCATAAGCGGTTCGCGTAGCTTTTTTATGTTTTGATCTTCATCCGATGTTCTCTGTGTGGATTCCAGAGTAGTGACTTTTTGACGATCTAAGCCGCCATCTACTACGGGTTCTGGACGGTTGCTATTAAGTATCGTCGCCCTAGCGGATTGTTCGTGCGAAGATTTCGCCATCTCACGAAAAGTCAAGCACAGAGAGCCGGATGGCGGATCGCATAATCCTACGCGTGATTTTTTTTAAAGTGTTATTTTTTGGCATGGCAAAAACTGCAAGTTTCATAAAATTAGGCCTGGCAGTTTCTTCGCGCAATTAAACCACTTCATAAAAAACAAACTGCAAGAGTTCAAAAGCATTCCACTGATCCGCCACAAGCAGATCAGTTGTAGTGCACAAGCATTCACACGCAGTTTAAGTTTAGATTACAGACCCACTCAGGGGCCAAATTAATGCAAAGTATTTTTCCTGCCATATCGCAGGGCACATCTCAAGAAGATGGCGGAACCTTGGAGGACACCTCGTCACCACCATCACCACCTGCAGTTGCCGCGGAGGCGGATGCCGAAGCTTGGCTTGGCGACCCTGGCAGCTCGTATGCTTCATAGTATACGTTCAACTGAGTGCCAAGGGCACACAGTTGATCGTATCCAAGCACGCTCTGCCGGATGGCGGCCTCGTCCACCGGCGCACCGTCCTCGCCGCTCTCCGGGATGCCGGAGGTGAGCTGGTCCAGGTCCATCTCGGGATAGTGGGCCTTCGCCAAGGTCAACGCTGTCCTGGCACCACCCCGAGCAGAGGACAGTTTCCAGTCCGCCACCAGCCCTGGCACTAGCAGAAGCTTCTGTGTGAGTGCGATGGCGGAAAGGTTGGAAGAACCCCCTATCTGCAGGCTCCCGCACGCTTGGCGACCAGCGCTGAGAAGGCCATCAAGTTCCTTCCTCGCTGCGTCAGTGGCCATGCGCAAGCCCTCAGCGGTGTCCATCTCGCCCTGCCCCAAAGCGACTGCATAGCGGAAAAAGAAGACGCATCATGCACGGCATAGCAGAAAATTGAAAAAATTTATGTTATAAGAAGAAATGGTACCTAGCAAGTTGTCCTGGAAGTGATGGAGGAGCTCGTTAAAGCCTTCACGCCGCTTCTCAAAATCAGCGGCGGCTTTGCGGAGGTCCGCTATCTCCTTGTCCTTCTTCTTGCCCTGGTTCTCCTGGTCCTTCAGCTGCCTCTCGAGGGTGGCATTTTCAGCCAGCGATTTCCGGAGCTGTTCATTCAGCCCATCCATCGCAATGGCGTGGCCCTTCTTCATCCCCTCAAGTGTGGACTTGAGCTTGGCAGCGTCTGCATGGCGGAAGTTTGTCAGCTCAGCATTGATTGAAAGGAAAACAAGCTTGTTAAGGTAAAAGTACCGCTATTCCCAAGCTGCTGCTGCAAATCCGCCACAAGATCGTTTTTGGCTGCCAGCTCCTTCTCCTGCGAGCTGACAAACTGGACCAGGTCTTCCACCACCTTCTTGTAATTCTGGCAAAACAAAAGTGAAGTGTTAGTTACTCTTAGAGCTTCATGCCGGATACATATCCGCCATAACGCTCGGGGGCTACTCACGATGATTTTTTTAGTCACTCTTAGAGCATCATGATGGATGGAATCCGCCATAATACTCGGGGGCTACTTATGCTGATTTTTTGTCTTCTTAAGAGCTTTATGCCGGATAGTTATCCACCATAACGCTCGGGGGCTACTTAGTATGAAAATTAAAAAGTTCTCTATAGAGCACTGTGTGAACTACCAGCGCTCGAGGGCTAAGCTATTCAAAAACTTACAGAAGTCAATCTCGAAGCACCATAGCAGATCGAATTGGCAAATCTACCAGGGCGCTCGGGGGCTACTGGGAGTACATACCTTCTTCATAGTCGAGGTTTTCTCAACAAAAGCAGCAATGCCGCTGGACAGCTGGTTGCTGGCATCTTCCTGGCTAGAAATAAGATTGACGACCTCAAGTTGCTTTTGTCTCCAGTATAAGCTGCCCCCAGATGGAGTATCCGCCACTTGACCCTGAGAGCCAGAAGCCTTTTCGCTTTGGACGACATCATTAGCCGCAGCTTCAGTCGTTGGGTCGATTTCTGGCATTGGGCCAAACTGACCACCAGCATCCTCCATATCAATATCGATACGAACGGAGGGAGTTGGCGCATCAGGGGTGAGCGGGATAGTGGCAGGGGAGGGCTTGGCTCGCTTGGAGGATGGCTCCTTGACAGTAGGCTTCTTTCTTCTGAGAAAAAGGGGATTAGAGATGGAAAGCAGCAAAACAATGAAGAAGGGTGTCCAAAGATTACCTTGACTTGGGCAAATTGATGGTAGCGGTATTCTCGGATGGCGTTTCTAACTCCGCCCTGCGTTGAGCTTCGAAACGACGGGAATCAGCAGATTTCCCGCCACCACCGTGAGTTTTTCCACTACCAGCCCGTTTCTTGGGAATCACCTTCTCCTGAGTCGTATGGGCTGTATCATCCACATTTCCCGCCATCTCCTCTTTGTTTCCGCTGGAGTGAACAACTTCTTAGCGGCAGATTTGAGGTTGGAGCGGCGAAGGGGATGGGCAAAGTGAGAAGGACCAAGCGATTTGAGCTGACAAGAAGAAAAATGTTATGTCCTATAAAATATAAGGATATTATATGGTACTATGGCGGAAAGGGAACTTACCAAAGGACAGGTGCCATTCTCAAACATAGCCATGCCGAACTTCAAGGGTTTCTTCCTGGGAGACTTCATCAGAGAACGGATGCGCTTCTCGACCACTTTAGGGTCTAGCTCCTAGTCCGAGCAACGCATGCCATCATTTGCACCAGTATACTCGTGCATCAGGCGATCGCGGTGTTGCAGCGGCTGGATCTGCCGGGATATCCAGCAGTTGATGGTGTCGATCCCCCTCAAGCCATCCACAGATAGCTTGGCAATCTGCCGAGCCAAGAGCTTGACATAGGGGGTGGCGGACTCATCGTTGACAGCTGTCCAGGAGTCGCGAGATTCAGTAGGAACGTTCTTAAAGGGGGGAAGGCCGCGGGCTTGAGATGGCGCAGGCTTGTCCGCCATATAGAACCAGGACCCTCTCCATCCTATGGCGGAATCTAGTGGCATGATGAAGGGGTATTCCTTCGACCTTCGTGGAAGAAAGCCAACCGTCCGCAGGTTCAAAGAGATCCGTCATCTTCATAGTTGGCCCGCACCGAGAAGAAAAGTTGGAAGAGGTCCACCCTGGGGCGGATCCCAAGGTATCCCTCGCACAAAGCTGCGTAACCCGCCACATACACCAAGCTGTTTGGTGATATGTGGTGGAGCTGCAGTCCATAAAACTTCAGAAGATTAGTGAAGAAAAGAGATGGAGGCATACTGAGACCCCTCTCCACGTGAAATTTGAGCATCACGATCTCGGAGGGGTTAGGAAGAGGCACTGGGGCCTTGAAATCAGTCCGCCATCCGGATTCAGCTTGAGGAGCCACAGTGCCCTCGCCTTCCATGGCCTGGACATCAGAATCCTTAACATGGGATTTCTGCCAATACCCATGAAGGTTCTGGGGGATCTGCTCTTCTTCATCCTCAGCACCTTCCTCCTCAGCTTCGCCATCCGCTTCCTTGTCTGCGAGATCATCCGGGTTTGCACCCGCCATCTCCTCTTCAGCTTCGGACATGTTGTCCTCTGGGTCCAAATCCGCCATCTCGGGATGCTCTCCCTGGACTGATTGTTGCAGAGGGGAATCTTCCTCCTCAGCATCAGAATGGTGGCGGACCGGTGATCCAGAGTTCATAGCGTCGGGCGAAAGGAAGGTTTCGCTATGAAATGCTTGAAGAACTTGAGTGAGTTGGTCCGGCGAAAAAAGCTACCGGCGGCGAGGTATTCCGCGGTGGCTCGTCGGAGATGACGAAGCTCTCGTGGCGGCGCTGAGGATAGAGAATGCGACGGAGGGGAATGAGGGGTGACCGGCCGGGGGTGAGAGGTCGGGGTATATATAGACCCCGGACCTCGAGATTCGTGCCCGCCATCACCACCGTTCATCCTGATCGCAGAAACCCTAATCTGGCGACACGTGTCCAGGGGTAAAAAAGTAACTTGGTAAAAGCAGTGCTTGCACTGTAAAGTCTTGCCCTAGAAGGAACTGTGTGCCGAGATTTACGGCGGATTTTAACGGTATGATCCAACGGATCCCGAAAATCTCGCTAAGATAACTATGTCGCTTGATCCGTTATTTACGGCGGATTGATAGATAAAAGAAGGAGCATCAAGATAACCGCCATCCCGGTGCAAAAGAGCTATGGCGGAAGTAACTCACCAAGAACATGCATGGCGGGTGTAGATGGCAATCTTGAAGTTCCCTGGGGGCTACTGTTGGGGATATACCAAATATGTATACCAGCGACGTAGTCCTAAATCAGCAAGCCAGGGTGGCCCATCAGGGGTGGTATGGCGGATTCGCTATACCGGGCGGCCCAGCTGCTGAAGTTGTCACGGCGGTACTGGACGCAGGCGCTTATGGCGGATCCGGAGACAGGCCCATGGCGGATTGCTGACGACAGGCCCATGGCAGGTTCGGAGACGGCCCATGGCGGGTTGCCTTGTAGTACACGCAGAGGACTTAGTCTAGGACTCCAAGTTGTATCCGCTCCGGTACCAACGTGTAGCCCACGCCAGGCGCCTTTATAAGCCCGGCGTGGAGCAGCCCTTGAGGCAAGATTAGAGTCATACGGCCAATCGCATAGCGAAACAGCCAACTTCATCATTGTAACCAAGCACTTGTTGCCATATAGTAAATTATAGCAGCACGTAGGGTCTCGCCACCGTTGCGGGATCTGAAGCTGGGTAAACTCGTGCTACCACCGTCCTGGATCGCTCCTCCGTGTTCACCCCCTTCCACAAACCACCATACCCCTACCTCTATGGCAGATCTGTTGACGAAACCACGACAAGTATTCTCAACGTGCTACAAGTGATAGTAATCCTTCCAAGAAGTAGAAGAAGAAGCACAAAACTGTTGCGGAATCTTCTGAAATAGGTAAGGATCCTAATAGTGTTTCTATTTCTAATGCTGAAACCGAAAGTGGTAATGCTTCTGATAAAGAAGAAGTTGAAGAGGAACCAGAAAAGCTTGCTAAGAATGCAAAGTACACTAAAGAGGACTTCATTGCCAACAAGCATTGTAATGAGAGAGAACCTTGGGTGCAGAAACCAATGCCTTTTCCTGGTAAGAAACACAAATCCAAAGAAGAAGAACACTACAACAGGTTTTGTGAATGGATGAGACCTTTATTTTTGCAAATTCCTTTGACTGATGCTATTAAAATGCCTCCTTATTCAAAGTATATGAAAGATATTATTACTAACAAAAGGAAGATTCCTAGTGAGGAAATTTCCAATTTACTTGCTAATTACTCTTTTGATGGCAAAGTTCCAGAGAAGCTTGGAGATCCAGGTATACCGACTATTCCTTCTCTATTAAAAATAACTACGTTAGAACTGCTCTATGTGATCTGGGAGCTGGAGTTAGTGTGATGCCTTTTACTCTCTATAAGAGACTTGATTTAGAAAAGTTGATATCGACTGATATATCCTTGCAAATGGCTGATAAGTCTACTACTATTCCTATAGGTATATGTGAGAATGTTCATGTTCAAGTTGCTAATAATTGTTTGATATTGACTGACTTTGTTGTGTTGGAAATGCCGGAAGACGACAATATGTCTATTATTCTTGGGAGACCTTTTCTAAATACTGCAGGTGCTGTTATTGATTGTAACCAAGTGACGAGGGTTAACTCGACAAATGTCCTAGATGAAGGACTTAGGATCGGGGAGATAGGGCGTCGGATGAACTCAAAGGTAAAGTTAGTCGAAACAGGTGTATATCGAAAGTAAACTTGGGTGTTGAACCTTGCTTGCTTTCAATCTGCCCTACACCGTCCCCTCCTGGCCCATATATATAGGTGGCCAGGTCTCGAGGATCGGGTAGGGTCCGATACAGATTACAATATCGACATACAGTAAGAAATCGTATCTTGACTATTATTACAATTGGGCCTAGCTTAACGGGCCTCAGGGGTACTCAACTAGCAGGCTCTATTAGCTATATCCTTGTTAGTAGCCCCTGAGATTCTACCAGAATTGCAGATTCGGGTTGAATCTCTAATCTTTAAATCTTCAACTTGATCAATTCTTCGACTTCTTCATATCTTCAAATCTTTGACTTGGTCTTTCGACTTATTTTTATGATAATATCTCGCAAGGGGTTTTGATGAACAAGCCTGACAACTCTGACAGATCAAGAGGTCAGTTAACTGCCGGAACACATACTTGCCACCTACTTCAAATTCAATCCCCTTGTATTTGAATTCGGGATACCGGTCAAACCCACTCTTTTGCCGCATTTAGGACTTACAAAGAATGAATCCCAGTAGTTCTCAGGGTACCCAGTGCGTCCACCAGGATTTTCTTCGCGTCGTAGACACGGATACATACCAGCAGAGCGCATCCATGTGCATATACCAGGCCACACAGGACGGATCTTGGGGTCTTACCTTCGTGATAAATCACGGCATTCGAGTTTCGTTGCGATAACGCAACTCGAGAATCACATGTCGCAGTCAAATTTTGACTGAAAATATTCGGGTTATACAACCATAAAAACTCACTCCCGATGGGAGTAACAACGTTTCATCGCATTTTCATTTGCTTTCCATGCTCCAGTGCTCGTTAATAAACATCGTCGGGTGCGCGTTCAGCGCTCCCGATGGGAGTAGCCCCCGAGGCTATAGTCGAACAAAACTTTTTTTTTCGAGTATAGGCTCAAATATAGTGTACTCCATCATCATGCTTCAACTCGAAATAGTTTATCGATAACTTCGTTGGGTGCGCGCTCAGCGCTCCCGATGATAGTAGCCCCCGAGGCTATAGTCGAATGTTTTCGGGTATAGTCTCCTCAATTGATTTTTGTATTTGTCGGCGTCAATCTTGTGCTTTCCTTACCTTGCCCTTCTTTATTTGGAATTCACCATATTCGACACTTGTTGAGTATATGCATCCGTCGAGTTGATTTCCGATATTTTATCTTCTCCATGACGTCATTGACCAAATTTCTCTATACGTCACTTTAGTTGGGCGCGAACCGTTTCGTGGGTAGCGCGGTAATTTCGTATTTTTCCGCCCGTTAGTGGGCTGCCGCTTCCTCTCCTTACGCCACGTCTCAACCCACGTTCCTTCTCAGAGAAGGTATATAAGGGGAGATTGGGGATATGTACTATTTACCAGCTCCTTGTCTCCGCCGCCGCCGCCATTGCCAATCCTTGCGCCCTGCTCTTCGCGTGCATAGCCCCCAAGCGTAGATCTGTAGATGCACGTGAAACACCTGGCAGTGAAGAACAACATGATCAAGGGGAAGGCAACGAGCTCCGCGACTAGCTGGGTGCCCTCTGCTGTTACGCAGAAAGAGTTGAACAAGGCCAAGACAGATGGTCTCATCTCCAGCAATGACTCCATCAAATTCCCGAGCACCGAACGGATCCCTAAGCCCCCGAGCGGCTATCGGGTGATGTTCCTCGCCTTCCTCTTTCGCGGACTCTCTCTTCCTGCCCACGAATTCCTTTGTGGGCTTCTCTATTTTTATGGTCTGCAGCTTCACCAGCTCACGCCTAATTCTATTCTTCACATTGCTTGCTTTGTGACTCTTTGCGAGTCATTCCTGGGGATCGAACCCCACTTTCTTCTTTGGAGATCCATCTTTCGTCTCCGCCCCAGCGTTTCTTTGGCGAATAAGCCTGAGCTGGGCGGGGCTGTCGTCTCTGTGCGCCCCGAGGCGCAGTATTTGGAGTTTTCCATGTCTGCATCGGTCCAAGGTTGGAGGACCAAATGGTTTTACATCAAAGACAGTAAGGCCTCCTCCGAAGACGAGTATGGCCTAGCCCCCTTTGACGCCTCCAAAGAGTTGAAGAAATTGGCATCGTGGGATTCGCCTCCCATAGATGCTGAGATGGAGGGGATTGCTCCGGTGTTGGCCCGCATCCAAGCTCTGAAAGGAGGTAAAGGAGGCGCTTTGTCGGGTATTCAACTCATGGCGTTCTTTGTGCAACGTCGAGTTCAACCCCTGCAGCATCGCCTTTCCAAGCTTTGGAGCTATTCTGGCTTGGTGGATCCTTCTCGCATTTCTGGAGATCTAATGGAGAAGCTGGAAGTCGACAAGCGAGTTAGGAGCCTCACCAAGCTCACCAAGGATCATGCGGTTGCAGAATTGGCCGCTGATTATTTCGACTCTGTGCACCCCCTACCCAAGGTACATATTTTTGCATTGTATACTTGTTGTCGAATTCATCGGCTTCCATCTGTGTTTATGCCTGTATCGATTACTTTTCTGACTTATTCATTTGTAGGACCACCAATTCCTTGTTTCACGCCCTCCTTTTCCAGAGGAAGGGCCTCTTCCGGCTGATCTGGCCTCTACTATTTTTGAAGCCCCCGAGGCTGAAGAAAATCAGGACGGAGATGATACCGAAGAATCAGAAGAAGATACCAGCTCGACGACATCGCCTACTCCTGCTCTTTCTGAAGACACTAGTGCGGACAAGAAGAGGAAGCGTGTCGACGAGCTTACATCATCGAGTACCTCCGTGCAGAGAACTGCGGCTAATGAAGCCCCTGTTCTAGAAGAAGAAGTTGCATTTTTTGACCTCCTGGCGTCGTAAGTGTTCTTCGAGTTCCAGGATTTCGTTGTATTTGCCTTCTTTCTTTCGAGTTGTATAAAACCTGTTTCCTCTTGCAGTGATGACGAGGAGCCGAAAAGAGATGCTGCGGCTGCTCCTTCTGCTCAGGATGTAATTACCGATGAGCCTCCCTTGCAGGCGACTGAGCCGACTGTGCAGGCGCCGAGGGCCACCAGAGCTTCTACCAAGAAGATTACTGCGTCCCGAAGTACCAAGCGGTTGAAGAAATCCCAGGACGTTGAAGTTTCCCTTGAAGCACATGAGCCCAAAGGCTCCCCTGACAATGTGAGTGGTTATACTGTATTTATCTATCTTGCGCCTTCCATACGCTTACGTGTTTCTCTCTTGTCAGGCATTGATGAAGAAATTCGTCGCCTTGGGTACTGAATGTACTGAATACTTGAAGGCTGCAAAAGCTTCCGAAGGTTAATTCTTTGTCCTGTTTTTGCTTGTCCTGTATACTTCTCTTTGTTGTTTATTTGACTTCTCCTTTCCTTTCTTTGCAGATGCTCTAGCATCAGCCAATGCTCCCATCGCATCGCTAGAAGCTGAGCTCAACGCTTCGCGGAAAGCTTTCAATGTTACGACCTCTGCCAAGGCAAATGCTAAGAAGTCGCATAAGTCAGCGCTGGCTAAGGCGAAGAAAGCTGAGAAGGACTTGGCTGATGCTAACAAAGAGCATCTCCAGCGAGAGCAAGTCATGGCTGAGCGGCTTCACACGATGTCTGCTGCTGCTGGCGGTACACACTCGTCTTGTACTCTTATTCTGCTGCTGTTGCCTTCTTGCTCTTGCTGATATTTTCTTATTCTGTTGTTTTTCTGTCCCCTTTGTTGTACAGAATTTACCAAGGTATCTTTGTCAACTCTACAACCGAGCGATGATCCTCTTATGGCCGCGGTTAACTTACTCGAAGCAAACTGGATATCTGTCCAGGAGATCTTTGAGTTGGTGAACCGCGTTCTTACGCGGATGTTCATCGGGTTGTGGCCCAAGCAAAAGGCGGAGGTTCTGAAAAGTGACTTGAAGAAACTCGCCGAAGCCTTCGATACCACTGACGACCCCGTCCTCCAGCTGAAGGGGCTTTCTTTGAAGCGAGGTGCTGAGGGTGCTATCGCCCTTTCCTATGCACATGGTGCAGATTTCGATTGGGAAAAGGTTAGCTCTCCGCATGGCCGCACCCGCTCGGAGCTAAAGGCCTTCTTTGAGAAGGCGAAGAAGTTTGCGCCCGCCCTGGTGTCGATTATTTCTCCTTCAGCGGCTTCCATGGCTTCTACTACGCCAACTTCCTTGACTCCAGCGATGAAAGAGCCCACGCCTCCTTCGACTGCTGGCACTGCTTCTGCCATGCCT
Source organism: Dactylis glomerata (assembly GCA_007115705.1). Classification (NCBI taxonomy): domain Eukaryota; kingdom Viridiplantae; phylum Streptophyta; class Magnoliopsida; order Poales; family Poaceae; genus Dactylis; species Dactylis glomerata. The sequence continues at coordinate 8,493,025 of QXEO01000298.1, forward strand.
TCCTCCGCCACGGAGCAGAATGCTAAGGTGGCGTAGACTCGGCCTCTTATTGTAATTTTCAATTTCTGCTTTTGATGTAAAAACTTTTAGTCGTGGGCAACCCGAGAACTTTAGTCAAAGGGTTTGCCTCTATGTAAATATGCTTCATTTCTATTATATCGTGTTAGCTTCTGAAGTGCTTCTCCTTTGTTTTCTTTTGGCTTCCAGTCTATGCGTATTGGTGATCCTTCAAGTCGTGATCAGGCTCCATCTTCTGTCGGTGCTTCTGATTATAAAGTTTCGTTGCCTCCTCACCGTTGCTGCCAATGCGCTGAATATTCTTCAAGGATTTCGGATCTGGAGAATCGCTTGACCTTAGCCAAACGCCAGGCGCAGATGACTATAGACAAAGCTAGCAAAACTTGTGGTTTGATGAAGTAGATATCTATTCTCGACGATAAGGTGTCTAGTCTGATGGCGAAGATTGTGTATCATGAAGAATGCGACTCTTTTGTTATCGGCATTATCGAGTCTACCTTCGAGATGTTGCGATGTAAGATTCCTTGCGACTTCTCTTTTCCCCTTTTGTTCCACTGCTGCTTTGTAATATCCTTTGTCATCTTAGGCACTTGTTTGGATTTTGCTGCTAAAGATCGTCGGGTTGCCGAGCGAAATATGGCTCTGGAGAAGATGTCAGTGGGTATTGATAGTTTGTGGTCTGATCCTCGCCGCCGCCGTGCTATCGTATTGCTTCAGGACTGCGCCCAGCATATCGGAGAATCAGTTGATGGTTGCCGAAGAGCTCTCATAACTATGCATTCTGTTATGCTTCCTCGCAATCTTCTGCCTGGAAGTTTCCCACTGCTACTCGATACTTTTAGATCCAGTCAGCATATTCATCGGCTAATAGAGCTAAACTTAGTGGCAGGTGCCAATTTTGCTCTTGGGTGGATGCGTAAGTGGTACCCAAGACTTAATTATAGCTCTATGTCACTAAGCTATCCTCCAGGTGGAGCTAGTCTGTGAGTACATCTGGAGAGTACATTGCAGCCTGCTCGAAGGATTATAGCTAGGCTGTTGCGAGAGGATGCCGCATTTTTCCGCGAGTATCACTATTTAGATCCTTTAGGTGTAGACGATTCTGATAACCCAATGTTGTAATACTCGTGTACATGTGGAACGCGAGAGTTTCTTATTTCGCGACTGTATGTCTGAAATTTGTTCTCAGAGCGTTTTGTGTGATTCGTGCGTTTGCCGCATTTTTCTTTTGAGAGACTCGTAAACTCGAATATGAGGAACGTTTTGTCTTTATTATACTTGTAATGTCAGATACATGGGGTGACCCAAGAGATCCGGCCTATGACCTGTATTCTGGATCTAGAGGGCATTGCCCTGGGATGACTCGTGGCTTTTACAGCCTTATTCTTCTACTCTACTTTGTTGTTCTTGATGCTTATGCCGTCGTGGCCTTCTCTTCTTCTTTTATAACTTTGTCTTCTCCTGATGCTTCTACTCGTGGTTTCTTCATCTCTGGCTCCACAGCACGTCCTTCGGGTAGCTTGTCGCCTTCCGTAGTCGTGCTTTTCACCCTCTCTGCATAGTTGGCTATCATGCCAAAGTTTTGTGCCATCTTGTGGAACTCCTTGTCGCATAGGTCTGAAACCTCGAAGCTTCCCTTCACTGTGATGATTCCCTTTGGTCCTGGCATCTTGAGTACTAGATACGCATAGTGAGGTACTGCCATGAATCGTGAAAACGCGGGTCGCCCGAGGATCGCATGATACTGAGATGGCCAGTCCATGACCTCAAAGTCTAGCTTTTCTCTTCTATAGTTTTATCGGTTGCCGATGCAAACGTTGAGTGATATCCGACCTAGTGGATAATTGGCACTTCCTGGTATGATCCCATGGAAGGAACAGTCTGTTGGCTTCAGGAACTCTAGTGATATATGCATTGCTCTGAGCATTTTCACATATATCAAATTGATTCCACTTCCCGCGTCCATGAATATTCTGTCAACATCATACGCGCCAATTTGAGCTTTGAGTACCAAGGGTGCGTTTCCCGGCCGAGGTACTGTTATCGGGTGATCTTCTCTGTTGAATTCGATTGGTTGTTCTGACCAGTGTAAATATTCTGTTGTAGCTGGAGGCGAAGTAACTGCTAGATTGACTTGTCGGGTAATGCTTTTTTCTTCTTTGTTCGACTTGGGCACGGGTTTTATCATTGCTGTGATGTGCCCTTTAGATGGAACGTACCCTCCGTCGTCATCGTGTCCCTGGTTTGGCTGGTCTTGTCCTTGAGGAGCTCCATTGTTCCCTTGTTGATTTGTGGGAGGCTTGTTGTTTCCTTCGTATCCTTGTCGCTTTGCTTCGGTTTGCTTACTTAATGCTGCTTCTTGTAGCTTCAAGAATGTTGTGCAATCTTTCATTGCATGCCTGGACACTCACTTTCCATTGACGAACGCTGAGTGTATATGACAAGGCCCATTTAGCATATCTTCTGGCGATGGGTTATACTCTCTTGATTCTCTTGTGGGAAACATTTTATAGTCCTCTTTTCCGTAGCTTCGATATCCCGAGCTTCTGCGATCATTCCCTTGGTAGCTGTTGTCCTTATATCCCGCGGCTACTTGGCTGTGGGAGCCGTAGTTGTCGTAATTGCGGGACCTTCTTCTTTGGCTTCCATATCTGTTTCTTCTATCATCCTCTGGCGATCGCGTCCGTTTGTTGTTGCATGCGTCTTCTCCGTCTACAAATCTGTTTGCTACGTCCATGAGGTCTGACACTGTTTTCGGCTTGATTCTGCCCATCTCTTCGACTAGGTCTCTTTGCCTTAATCCAATTATGAACGCGTCTATTGCTCTTTCGTCTGAAACTTCAACTGCTGAGTTTTTGATAAGACTCTATCTTTGGATGTATGCCCTTAAGGTTTCGTCACGTTGTTGTATACACGCTTTGACTTTTTCTATCGATGTCGGCCGCTTGTATGTCGACCTGAAGTTGCTTGTGAATTGCTTCGTGAGATCTTCCCAATTTCCAATAGTTTCTTTCTCTAGTTTGCTCAACCATGACCGTGCTGCGCCGGTGAGGTGTAGTTGCAAACTTTGCATTGCTGTTTCTTTGGTTCCTCCCAATATTTGTACTGCTTGTAGATAGTCTGAGAGCCACGACTGTGGTTCCTGTGATCCGTCGTACTTTTGTTGATCATGAGGTAGTTTGAACCCCTTGGGTACTGGCGTAGTGCGAACCCTGCGGGTAAAGCACGATGCTCCCATCTCCTTTTCGTCGTCTTCATAGCCGTGCTTTCTGTTTGGAGATCGAGATCTTCGGGTTCCTCCATGTTTTGGGCTCCCGTGGTGTCTTGGTGATGGCGATCGAGATCGTTGACTACTACTTCTGTGCCGAGGACTATTGTGACGGCGAGGTGACCTTGGCTTGTGTGTTTCCTTGTTGTGATATGCCTCCTCTTCTTTTGCTGATAGCTTGTTGCCCACCATCTTTAGTGCGTTCAGCGCTGCTCTGTGCATATGTTCCCTAGGGTCCACTGGACTTGGTCGAGTTGTAAACAAATACGCTTGAGCTGCCACTAGTGCTGCTTCGGGGGTTTTTGGTATGATGTTTTCCTGCTCGTCGACCGATAGGAAGGACGAGTCGAGATTTTTGGAGATGCTTTGCCTTTCTGAGTACTCAAGGTTTTCGTACCTTGAACCATGTCGACGATTCCTCCTTGCGTTAGTATGTGATGCATCGCTTCATGCTCTGCGAGCGGCGTTGCTGGCTGCAATGGCTGAGTCTTTTCTTTTTTGTATCTCTATTTTCTCCTTTGCTAGTTGTTTTGCCTGTTGCCTTAGGGCATAGTGATACCCCAGGAGCATATCCTTGCTAGAATTTGATGGTATCGGTGTGCCGTGTTCTACGGCTTCCCTTATTACTCTCCATTCGTCGGCTGATAGTCGAATTTTTTCCCTGGTTGCGAGGGATTCTGCTGTTTGCACTTTTGCTAGATGATTTGCTCCTCTATCGATATTTGCTGGGTTTAACACTGGATTGTTGTTTTCGTCGAATTCTTCTGAATTGTCTCCTACAATGGCGAGCACCTGGCACTGTTTGCCGATTTTGTTATTAAATCTTGAGAAGATCGAGTCATCATCTTCAGAAAGCTCTAACCCTGTCTTCCACGTATCTATTGACTTGTCTGAGATATCGTCATGGCAAATCATGAGATCTTCGAGTTGGACCCCTAAGTCGTAATTTTCCATTGTTTCGTCGCCTTCTACGATTTTTCTTTTTTGTACTTCTCCTAAGCTGACCGGCGAGTTTACCTCGCTGAAAGAGCCTTCAGAATATTCCATCATTGCTACTGTTTTGGGCTCACTTGCCGACGGATCTGGTTTCGCCGGATCTGAAAGGCGAGTCAAACCCGAAAGCCCGATGAAGATGCTTAGACTTCCGATTGTTAACTCCATCTCTTGATTTTCATCGACTCCTGCACTGCTGTTGGCTAAAAGCGAAAAAGCCATCGAATTCATGATTCCAACGCCCAGAGTCCCCACGGTCGGCGCCAATTGATGAAGGTTAACTCGACAAATGTCCTAGATGAAGGACTTAGTATCGGGGAGATAGGGCGTCGGATGAACTCGAAGGTAAAGTTAGTCGAAATAGGTATATATCGAAAGTAAACTTGGGTGTTGAACCTTGCTTGCTTCCAATTTGCCCTACACCGTCTCCTCCTGGCCCCTATATATAGGTGGCCAGGTCTCGAGGATCGGGTAGGGTCCGATACAGATTACAATATCGACATACGGTAAGAACTCGTATCTCGACTATTATTACAATTGGGCCTTGCTTAACGGGCCTCAGGGGTACTCAACTAGCGGGCTCTATTAGCTATACCCTTGTCACCAAGGGAAAGTAACTTTTAATTTCAATGGTAAAGAGCACATGGTCTATTTTCCCAAGAAGATTGATAGAAAATATGCTCTAAATTCAATCAAGAATATTGAGACCATCAGAGTTGGTCAAATTATTTGTTCAGAGCCAAAGCCCAAAGAAGAATATCAAATTGTTATGATTGGGACTATGCCTATTAAGGCCGAGGTAACATAATTGTTTAGTGAAATGCAAAGTTTTGCTTCATAGAAAAGTGGTTTGGTAACAAGACCTGATCAACCTTGTTAACAAAGCAGTTTTCAAATGAACAAAACTATGTTTTCACCGCATTTACTCTTGTTTCTACCTTTTTCATTTTTTGTTTCCGCTGTTTAGTTCCATATTAGAATATCTTAGAGCTGCTGTAAGGTTGGGTTGGATTTTCTTTCTATCGTTCCATTGTCGTTTTTTTGAGTTTTATTCTCTTATCATTTTTCTGAAAAATCCTCGAAAATAAAGTTTCTCAAAAAATTCCAGAAAAATCTTTTTAAATTTTTATGTCAAAAATGGGGGCAGAGAGGCACCTGGGAGACCTCAGGGGGACCCACCATGCCACCTCATCACCAGGGGGCGCGGCCCAAGCCTGGTCGCGCCCACCTATGGTGAGGGGGGGCCCTGGCCTCTCACTTATCTCTCCATCCTCACTTCTTTCTCTCTCCCAAAATATCTCAACACCCTAGCTCAAACCCGTGTTCTTCCTGCTCTCCATCGCGATTTTTCGATCTCCTTGCTCAGCCCATATTTGTTGCTGAGATTTGGAGCAATTGTTCTCCAGTATGTGACTCCTACGATTGTCCAAGTAGAATTTTGTTTAGTGGAATATTTCTTGAGTATTTTAGCTCTATAGGTGACAGGTGAAATGAGTTTGCATGCTTGTTCTATTCCTTAGACATGTTATTTTGATGCATGTTAGCCCTCTAGTAACTCCCTATAGTAGTTTCCTACATTTGTTTGTCTCAAAATCATTTTTTATGAGGTTTGCCAAAAAATTCAGAAAAGGGAATGGACAACTACACCTATGTAGAAGTCTTTGAAAGAGAAGCACCAAGGTCATCAAGGCCTTCAAGATCCACTGCTCAATATTGGACATCCTACAATGAAGATCTTATGTCACCAAACATTGGCGAAGAGGGGGATGATGGAGATGCGCATCCATCCACCTTCCCTTGTGCTAACTTTTTGAGTGATGCAGGGATTCTTGGGGATTTCTTACTCCTTGTTAACATGGTTGGATTGACTACATACATGATGGATGAGAGTAATCAATATGCTTTGCTCATGAAGATTTTCGTTGAAAGCTTTAAATTCACTAACTCTCATTTCAAGCCTTCCATTGCATTTAAGATTTATGATAACTCTATCACCATGTCTTTGGAGAAGTTTTGTCACATTCTAGGTATTCCCATGTTTGGGACAGCTAAGAAGATGCTGCAATAGCCCACTGATTTGTTGGAGCTCTACCGAGGAGTAACTAATGATGATGACCGCATAGCACAGCGTGGCAAGATAAGAAACATTCAACTCCCATCTATTAGAGATTTTACTTACTATCTTGCCACTAGTATTCTTGGTAGGGGGAACACTAGCAATATCTCTTACTATCATTTTCTAGCTACCGCTCTTGATGTTAGCAAAAATTATAATCTTGGTGCTCTTATTGCTCGTCGCCTAGTCGCTTGGGGACCTATTTATGGAGGTATTATTGCTGCGTGCATTGTTGCTGCTCTAGGACTTTCTATTGCTCCCCATGATATATTGTTGGCTCCATAGAGGCTCAATCTTGCTGCCATGAAGCTCCATCACTTTGTTACTGCTAACTCATGTGCAGGGAAATTACTTTATAGAATATTATTCACTGATGGAGAGGAAAGGGAAGTTCCCTTGCCGCAGCCCAGTTTGTTCAGTATTCACAGGAGGCCATGGTCGCGCTCGAAGGAGGAGTTGGACGAGCAGCTTGGGTTGCTCGGCTTCCATGTACAACATGGCGCTGTGGACCAGGAGGAAGAGGAGGCGCCGACCGATCACTATGCCGCATACCACACCGGGACGCCCTCGAGCTCATATCAGGATGAAGGTGCTTCTTTGTCCTATTTTGGAGACGTCACTTCATGGTCAAGCTGGGATTGATCTCCACTTAGGCCAAAAGCCGAAGCTTGGGGGGAGGTACGTCGACGATACACTCATCTATATATCATATTTTGTCGGTACTTTGTATATCCATGTTTCGCTTTCTTTGTTGTTCTTGTTCTTATTTCTGCTTTCCAAAACAGAAAAAAGACCAAAAATATTTCCGTTGTTTCTCTTTGTTTTTTTTAGTTTTCTAGCTTTGGTTTGCTTTACTTGCTGTTTTCGGTTTGATATTTGAAAAATCCAAAAATATTTTGCTTTGTTTGTTGTTTCCTTCCGTTCTTGTTTCAAAAATCAAAAACCCTAAAATATTTGTTGTTCTTCTTCGATTTTGTAAAGTTTGTTGTAGAGTTCAGTCTCCAGTGACTCCATTGGAGCTTGGTATTCACTTCATATTATTCAAGCCACACAAGTGAAAGGCAATAATGATGACATATGACAATCCGAGATGTGGTAAGAGGCCGGTATGAACTCTATTTGTTTTCATTTTTGTACATATACTCATCTATGTGAACATGCTTAGTCGGTTCATGTAAGGTAAATGTTATCTAATGGATGCTTTGTAGTTCTTGCTCTCATATGATTAGTTACAATTTACTAATAGTTTGTAGCATGTCATGTAGACGCTTGCTTGCACTGTTTTATTCATATTATGGTATGATATTGTGGTATCCTCCTCTGAAAGTTTCATTTGAATCGACTTGGCACATGCTCAAGCATGCATATGACTGAATAAAAAGTCAATTAAGCCTAGATGATTTACTTTGCCTCAGAGTTCTTGTAGTATTTTTATGCCTATATTAATTTTGTTTTGTCGCAAGCATGATTATGACAGCTATTGCTCTCTCGATTGTCGCTTCCCAGTCTTTTGCTAGCCATCACTTGTACTGAGAGGGAATACTTCTCGCGCATCCAACTCCTGAAAATCAAGTAACCCCAAAGAGTCCACTATAAATTCCTATGCATGGTATTTGCAAGCCATTCCAAGTAAATTTTCATGTGCTACCTTTCAAAACTTTCAAATACTTCTCATTTTGTGCCACTGTTTTAGCTCATGAGGACGTAGTGGTCGGAATTGCTATCTTCCATATTAAATTTAGTACCCCTCGACTAGGCAGCTTCATCTGCTCGTCATTAATTCTGCAAGGGAGCTGGTCAGACCATTGTAATCTAAATCTAAAAAAAGGAAAAAAAGGCACTCCTCCATGGTATGTGAAAGTTGGTGGGCACCCGATGGAATCGGCTAGCCATGGTTTGAGAAAGAAAAAAAGGTGGGGAGGAGTGCCAAATCTTTATAAAAGAGCACCAATGTGCCAAATTTTCAAAGAACTCGGAACCGCTCTCACTTGTTTAGTATGGAAGATAGCAAGTCCCCATTGCCAGTCGTTGACATGAAACAACCACCACTCAAAATAAATTTGTATCTCTGTTTTATAAATGAAAAGCTCTAGCACATGTTAAATCACTGCTTCCCTCTGCGAAGGGCCTTTCTTTTACTTTTATGTTGAGTCTTCATCTTCCAGCTTTAAGCACCTTCTTGAGAGCATAGCTGTTATTCTTAGTGTAATGTGCTTGTCCCAGAACACGGTTAATTGTGGTATAGCTCTGATGCTTGTATCTTTGATATTTTTACTTCTAGTCTTCCCTTGAACTTCAGAGGTGCCTCCGCATTTATGTTTTGCTCCACAAATAAAGGCAAGCGGGATACCACTCTTCCATATCATTTTATGAACATTACAATCATGCAGCTTCTTATGTTCATGTTGCTTGTTATTAGTGAATTGGTACTCTTTCATAGCTTGCTTGACTATGAGGTAACATTAGTTGCCTATTTCTTATTATGAATTGCCTGAGTACTTGATCATATAGTGAGTATATATACATTTTATGAAGCAAATGTGTTCGTGAAAGTTTCTTTTATCGCTCTCAGTTGTTAACTGAATTGCTTGAGGACAAGCAAATAGCTAAGCTTGGGGGGGGTTGATACGTCCAAAACGTATCTACTTTCCCGAACACTTTTGCTATTGTTTCTCCTCTAATTTGTGTGTTTTGAATACGACTAACACGGACTAACGCTGTTTTCAGCAGAATTGCCCTGGTGTCTTGTTTTTGTGCAGAAATCCAACTTTCAGGAAAAATCCTGGAAAATACTGCAAAATTCCTATTTTACCAGAAGACCCACGGAGCCAGAAGACGAGACGGAGAGGGGCTGGGAGCCAGGCTCACCACCAGGGGGCGCGGCCCAGGCCTGGCCGCGCCCACCTGTGGTGAGGCCACCTCGGCCATCGCCTCGGCCCCTCCTTCCGCCTACATATACCCTCTGACTTGAAAGGAGTGGGGGTTCGGCGTTTTTTCTAGATAGACTTCCGCTACGCCGCCACCATCAGAAACCGCGATTTGGAACCAGAAACTCCGTTCTGGCACCCTACCGGGACGGGGATTTGGAGGAGATGTTCATCACCGACGTCCCTCCATCAACCATCCATGACTCCCTCATCCATGTGTGAGTAATTCCCGCTGTAGGCGAAGGGGGTGGTAGGGATTGGATGAGATCATTCATGTAATTTGCTATGAGATTGTTAGGGCATAGTGCCTAGTATCTATTATTAGTGCTTATGACATTGTTGTAACTTGTTGTGCTTAATGCTTATCACTTTGGGCCCGAGTGCCATGATCTCAGATCTGAACTTGTTATTGTTTTATGATGATACTTGTTGTTTACGATCTTACCTGCAAGTTGTATTCACATATCGTTGTCCGGAATCCGAGGCCCCAAAGTGACAGCAATTGGGATAACCGGAGGGGATGGCTGTGATGTGAGGATCACATGTGTTCACCGAGTGTTAATGCTTTGCTCCGGTACTTTATTAAAAGGAGTACCTTAATTACCAGTAGATTCCCTTGAGGCCCTACTGCAAACAGGTTGGTAGGACAAAAGATGTCGTGCACGTTTCTCATTGCGAGCACGTACGACTATATACGGAACACATGCCTATGGTTGTTTAGTACTAGGATGCTTTATCTTTATTTATCTGCAGTTGCCCATGTCTCACTGGTTTCATGAATTATCTTATCCATGCAACGCCCGTACATCTATCCCTATGCCTAAAGTCTTTAATCCTACTATTTACTATTGCTACTATTACCGCCTTTACTTTATTATTATTGCTACTATTTTACTACTATCACCACTATAAAACTATTGCTACTAATAAACCGTTGCGAGCAAGTCTGTTTCCAGGTACATCTGAATTGACAACTCATCTGTTAAGGCTTATAAATATTCTTTGGCTCCCCTTATGTCGAATCAATAAATTTGAGTTTTACTTCCCTCGAAGACTGTTGCGATCCCCTATACTTGTGGGTCATCATGGACATTCGACGACGCATCTCAAAATAAAAAGCTATACCAATGGTAAATAAAAGAGATGCCGAGGTGTTCATTGTCTGTTTGTCCTGTTATTTTGATGTGGGCTTGTTCCATGTCATCGGGCAAAGAGGTACCCCGTTGGTGGTTCTCGATGATACGTGTATACTTACAATGACAAGAGCTTGCTTGGGACCCTAAGTCGAGTAGCATGAGATTTGGGTATTCGTACTTCACGGGACACGAGGTTTTCAACTTATGATTTGTCAAGCATATGCTCAATTGTTCTCGCATTAACTTTAACCATTCAAGATGCCTATGATGGGGGCAATGAGAGCTCAAAGCTAGTAAGTACCATAATTTTTGAAGGTTTATAAAACTTGCAATCACTGCTTCCCTCTGCGAAGGGCCTTTCTTTTACTTCTATATTGAGTCTCCACCTTCTACCTTTATGCACCATCTAAGAGAGCATAGTTGCCATTCTGTGTTTAATGTGCATAGTCCCAAAGTTTATCATTCATTAATTTATGATTATGGTTTCACTTGTTCTTAAATTATTTGTATCTAGTCACCCTCTTAAACTTGAAGGTGTCCTATGCATTTATGTTTTGCTATTCTATGAAGGACAATCTGAAAACCATTAGCTATGATTTTCCATATGATTTGAACACACGTTTGACTTTCATTGTTTCATTATTCATGATCTTTTGTTTGTGTTTCTTTTCATGTTATAACATGGTTGCTAAGTTCTTATTGTCAAGATTATGTCTTTTATGCCCATGTTTTAAGTTCTTTGATCCCAGCACTCAATGCTTACTTAGATGATCAAGAATGTGATGGTGCATGTCACCTCAAAAATAATTCTTTTGTTATCACCTACCTACTCGAGGACGAGCATGAGTTAAGCTTCGGGATGCTTGATACGTCTCAAACATATCTATAATTTTTTATGCTCCATGCTTGTTTATACACCATTTGCTTAGTGTTTTGTTACACTTCGTGGCATTTTTATGCATTTTCCGGAACTAACCTATTAACAAGACGCCATAGTGCCAGTTCCCTGTTTTCTGTTGTTTTTGTGTTTCAGAAAAGTTACACAGGAAATATTCTCAGAATTGGACGAAACAAAAGCCGAACCTCCTATTTTTACCGAAGCTTCGCGAAGACCGAAGATGAGACGGAGGGGGGGCCAGGGGCCAGGCTCACCATAGGGTGGCGCGGCCCAGCCCCTGGCCGCGCCACCATATAGTGAGACCACCTGGTCCACCTCCCGATGCTGCCCTTTCGCCTATAAAGTCCCCTCAATGGGGAAAACCTAAGGTACGGATCGCTTTTACTCGAAACATACTGCAAGCCGCCGCCGTCGTTAAAACAAGATCGGGAGGATCTAGGAGCTCTTCCCGGCACCCTACCGGAGAGGGGAATCCCTGCCGGAGGCCTTCTCCACCACCATGGTCGCCTCCGGAGTGATGTGTGAGTAGTCTACCTTAGACTACGGGTCCATAGCAGTAGCTAGATGGTTGTCTCCTCCACCATGTGCTTCATGTTTAGATCTTGTGGGCTTCCCTACATGATCAAGATCATCTTTATGTAATCATACATGTTGTGTTTATTGGGATCCGATGAATCATATATCTTATGTTATCTCTATGTTATTTATGATCTTGCATGCTTTCCGTTGCTAGTAGATATCTTGGCCGAGTAGATGCTAGTGACTCCAAGAGGGAGTATTTATGCTCGATAGTTGGGTTCATGCCTCTATTTAATCTGGGGGAGTGACAGAAACCTCTAAGGTTGTAGATGTGTTGTTGCCACTAGGGGAAAACAACATTCTTGTGTCCAAGGACATTTGCTTTGTTTACTTTACGCACTTTGCTTAATGCAGTTATCCGTTGTTCGCAACTTAATACTCAAGGGGTACTCGAACGACTCCCCGCGAGTGGATTATTAGTCATAGATGCAGTTGGATTATGGTCTATGTATTTTGTCGTAATGCCCAGAGTAAATCTTATAGTGATCTTCATGACATATGTACGTTATCTTTATTCTATCAATTGCCTAACTGTAATTTGTTTATCCAGCATGTTATTATTTATCTTATGGAGAGACACCACTAGTGAACTGTGCACCCCGGTCCAATACACCACTAGTGAACTGTGCACCCCGGTCCAATTTCCTTTACATTGCTATACCGTTTTACTTTTACTCGTACTGTTTACTTTCTTGCATACTATTATCCTTTTACCACTCGATACGCTCAATCCTTTGTTTACAGCAAACCGGTGAGATTGACAACCTCATCGTAAGTTGGGAGTAAAGTTCTTGGTTGTGTTGTGTGTAGGTTTCACGTTGCTGCTAGGTGAAGACACACCAGCAATATTCCTGGCGCCATTATCCGGAGTGTCACGAAGCTAGCAAGCATCACCTTCTGAAGTTTGGCTTTCTCCTACTGGTTTGATAAACCTTGGTTTCACAACTGAGGGAAGACTTGCTACTGTGCTCATCATACCTTTCGCTTAGGGTTCCCAACAGGCTGTACTTACACGCCATCAACGTGCTAGCTTGCATGCCCATGACCCCTTAACACATACTCTCCCGGACGATGATCTTCATGAGACTCCCGGTACCGCACCTCGGCACCACCTCTCCCATCAACGATCATCCCCGTCTACTACCTTGCCGACGACAACGCCCTATCGCCCCCTCCATGTTGCTCCACCGAACACGATCACCTGTCGACTTGCGGACGATGGCGTACTCGCCATCTTCACCCGGTCGCTCCGCCGACCGACGATCGCCCGCCCCGAGGCGCTAGCACGGGTCACCTCCCCGGGGCAAGCGCAGCTTCAAACCTTCAACCTTGATCTGATACCAATTGTTGGAATTTTCCCACAAATCAATCACATGAAGCTAGATGAATACACGCAAAGACTACTTTTTTAATTGTCCGTGTCCGTGCGTATCGCACGTTCTAAACTTTTTCTCTTTATTGCTCTTTTTCTCCGCCTTACAAATCTTGCACGGCCTGCTGGTATATAAATACCCAGCCAGAGGCCACGACTCAACTCATAAATCTATTGGACTTTGTCCTAACTTGACTAAACCGATCCTAATTAGAGCTTACCTAGCTAGCTTGTACTACTCCACGTTTCAGACCAACATGGCAACACCAAACCGAGTAGAACTAGTACAACTAGCCAGCTAATCCATACCGGACTAGTCTAAGTTATGCACGTAGATACTTACCAAACTAACAAACACTTCTAAACTAGATTAGAGGCAAGATTATGCTAACACGTCCTCCATCGGGGTTCCCTCCCGTGTACAATTTCGGGTTTCCGTTGGCCTGGCGAGATCCCGCTCTGGTTCTGCGTTTCGGCTGGGCGTGTGGTTCGCCTCGTGCGCATGGATGTTTGTGAGCTGTATTTGGAGCTATGATGATCCGTGATGAGCTGGGGCGGATATGGGATTCGGCGCTGTATTTTTTTGATGGCAAGATCTCGGCTTGATCGCGCGCTTCCGTGGCTATCGATCGGATTGGATTACAAATGTGAGTGCACGCTGAGTTTTGCTCGATAAGATTCTGTGTTAGATCGAGGGAAGTGAGTAGGTCGGTGCTATTTAGCAGCTGCCCGCCATTGGTGTGCGGCTTCAACATGACACTGTTCCTGATGCTGGGCAACACCATCAACCCCAGGTTCGGCGCACCGAAGTGTTCCCAGCGCGAAGGTGATAAACATGTGTAGTATTCTCGATAAACATGTGTAATATATGTGGGCCTCCAGTCTGTGTGTTAATCTTCCTCTTCTTTTTTATTAATAGTATAAGTACGTAGCTACTGAATTGCAGGTTTATCTGAATTGCAGGAAACTGAGAAGCGCACACGTGAAATGCAAGTGCCACTTAGCCATGCCCCTAGTTTTATAAGGAGTTGAGCGATGAGGCAAAATTGATTAATGAAGCCTGTAATAATGCTTGATAAATCGGAACGAAGGAACAGTAACAGCACTAGAAGGTGCTCTTTAGGAACAAAAAAACCTCCATTCTTGTAAATTTCTGCCAAACATCTGCGGTGGCAATCTCCTCTCACTAGTCTCTGTCTTTGGAGATCTCCAAGAGACCCTTTCGTTGGCCTTTGAAATTCAGTAGCTGCAGCTTTTGCACTTGAACAAGCATAATCAAGCATTCCTCATGGAGTCATGGGGCAACTCAAGGGTGTGTTGAGCAACAGCCATTGCCTTCACCGAAGCATGGCAATATGGCACCTTAGAGCATCTCCAACAATTGTGCGATAATTTGGTGCTGGAAAAATCGTTTGCAGCGCGGTTTGATACCTCCACCGGAGGCGCGATATTTGCAGCCCGTGTGCATGCTCGAAACGCGCCTCCAGCAGACGCGCTAAATTTGGCGCTGGAAACACTTTTGCGCGATACATAGTTAGATTAAAAGATCTAAAAATTACAGTGAAATAGAAAATAAATAGCGATAAACTACTCGTCGTCGTCGTAGGTGGTCTCGGTCCAGAGGTCGTTCCACATCGAGCCGTGTGAGTCAAATGTCTCCGGCGAAAACGGGTTCTCGAGCTCCTGCTCAGCGAACTCCCGGCGGCGATGGCGGTCTGCCCTCCTATCCTCCCTCTTCGCGGCGTAGAAGGCCTCCTCGTCTTGGACGTCGCCCGGGTGCCCTTCGCGCCATTGCTGCATCAGAGACGTCGCTCGGGTGCCCTTCGCGCCATTGCTGCATCAGGAGCTCATCGCTCTCAGCGATGGTGAGCCGGCGCTGCTCCTGGCCGTGGCGGGCACGATCGGCGTCGGTGAGGAGGGGCGGCGGCGGCGCGAGGAATTCCGCTTCCTCGAGAGACTCTTCGTCCGGGAATGTCATGTCGCGGCGCGGGCGGCGGAAGCGCCACATCGCCGTGTCGTACTCGCGCGCCGCCAGTTCGGCCGTGGGGTAGGTGCCGAGGGTGGGCCGGTAGCTGCCGGCGCGAAGCTCCGCATAGAAGGTGACGTTGGGGCGCGGCCTGACGCCTCGGAAACTGGACGCTCCACGGCGGCGTTGCGGTATCACGGCGAGAAGGCGAAGCGGGTGGCGCTGACGCATGGAGAAGAAGAAGCGGCGGGCGCTGGCGGAGAGTTCCTAGAGGTTAGAGTGCGCGCGCTTCGTCACCTTTAGGCCATGTACAATGGAGAGTGCTTAGAGTGGTGCTTACAAAAATAAACCAGGCTTTTCGTTAAGCACCAATGCTTATTCCTAAAAGAGAGATGCCTAGTTAAGCATCTTGCTTATATAAATAAGCACCAGTGCTTTGGCTAAAACCGATTTAATTTGCTAAGCACCCTCCCTAAGCAACTTGCGTTGTACATGCCCTTATAGGACGCGCGCGAGCCGGCGCGGCAAGTTTTGCGCATGTGATAGCATAATAGCGCGAGCGGGAAATATTTTTTTACCGCACCGGTTTGGCGCATTCGCTGAAGGAGCGCGGGAGGGTTCACGCACACTAAATAATGGATATTTTTGGCTAGCGTGCGGAATAGCGTGGCTGTTGAAGATGTTTACAACGAGGCGTGACTAGCTCCACTTATGAAAGTAGAAGGACGGCGATAGGTTGCAGAGCCAAAGGAATGCGGAGGATCTCACCGGGGCATGACCGCACACGAGTCTCTGGGAAAACGGCAAGGTCGACAGAGTACAATACACATTACCTTTGCTGTATATTCACTGTCGGACGTTAATGGTACGCTCTCATTACTAGTTTAATAGACGTGTGGAAAATGTGTCACTGTAGCTTGTAAGAACTCGTTTAATTTGTTAGTAGGAAGTTAGCGATTTGGATTTTGTTCTGGGAAATTTACCGGCCTGACTGAGATGGGCGAAATTCGGCAATTTCGGAATTTTTGGTCAAATCTTGGACGAAAAGATAAACAAAACTTGAATTTTGTAACGAAATCTGACTGCATTAGGTCCAAAATTTGAATTTCTTGACAATATTTTACCAAAAAATTTAACTTTCCAAAAAAAGAAAAAAATCTCGAAAATTCAGTAGATTTCGTCTGGTAAATCATCTTACCGGTCCCGACCGAAATGGGTGAAATTTAGATTAAAAAATTGATTTTTCAGGTGAAATTCAAATCTGTAGTTAGTAGTCTTGCCGTCAAGGTGGCCCGGAAGCTGAGTGCGTGAGTGTGGTTCTCAGCCGTCCCCCGCATTGCACGGATAGGGCCGGCATCCTGAGCCACAAAGCTAGTCTCGTAGGATGAGAGACCAAAACACAAAAACCGCAGCATACTAGCATAGACTCTGGTAGTCTTTGCACAGTGAAACCATGTGTTTCCAAGCGGCCGTCATCATCAGGCGAGCTGTACAGGACAGCAACAACCGGCGACGACCACCGGGCAGCCCGTCAGGCACGTCGGAAATAGTGGTGACTAAGCGACGACCCTAACATCGACATCCTGCTTTTTATCCTCCTGATACAGAGGCCACACACTTGCAAGATTCTAGTTTGAGACTCGAGCCGGGATCGCACGCATATATATTGATCCCATCGCATAACACAAAAAACAACCACGAACACACACACACACACCGGCCGGAGCAATAGCGAGCATCGGTCGCAGGAAGGGGTGGCATCTTGCATATCCCTTCCGCTGCCGAACTGGTTCGGGCTCGCTGCCCTTCTGCATGCGGGGATGTTGCCATCTTCTACCCGTTCGGGATAGGGCCCGGCTGCTTTCGGCAAGGCTTCGAGCTCATCTGCGATAAGAACACTACTTCTCTGAGGCTCTTTTTGGGCAACAGTACTATTCACATTTATGAGCTGGATCCCGAAGAAAATGGAATTTCTGCCTCAGCTGTCCACTTCAACGTTACCATGAAATCAGGTATGGACACCTATAACATTTCGTGGGAGGTCCCTGTAGAAGGTCTTACGATCGATGTAGAGAACCGTTTATATGTTGTTGGCTGCGGCGTGGATGTCTACTTGTTCGGCCGTGATATCAACGACCCCTTCGGTTCTTGCATGAGCATTTGCCTAGACGACAAAAAGGCCAAGAAGGTAAATAATGCAGCAGCAGCCCAAGACTACCCTCGTGATTTTAGGATTGGGATCGGCTCCTGTTCCATCACTTTGGGACAGGACGTGCTAGCCTTTGGCTTCATGGTTGGTCGCATCAATGGTGGCGTCTCGGCACTATCACGTGAAGTGCTCTCTAACGTAAAAGTTTTCCTGGCAGACTATTACATATTTGATACCAGTGACATCTACTCAAGTCAGATAAACGAAAGCCATGTCGAGGAGGGGGCACTCTTTAGAATAGCCATCACAGACCAACCGAGTTGTCAAAGTGCTAAGAAGAACAAGGCAACCTATGCTTGTAACAGTAAAAGTGATTGTCAGGATGTGCCATCTGGAGGATAGGCGTGTCAGTGCCCTGACAACGGCCGTGTGGATGTGGACAATCCTTATGTTATCGACGGCTGCAGTCAAGGTTTGAGACTATTCTCTTCTCTATTAATTAAATGTCACGCATAATCAAATTCTGAGCACAAAAAAGATCTCACGTTCTGATATTAGAGTCCATAAGTACAAGTAATATGGGAAGGTATGACGTTTCTTCACAACCACTGGATGAATATTTATAAATTGGGTTTGTCTATGTCTCAGTTGACTGAGATTAACATGCTTCACTTTTTTTTACCTGCAGTTGCACTTTATTTTGGTATGACAGACTTAAGGAATTCCCAGCCGACTGAGACATAACAAACCTGCTACAAATTTGAATCAAAGATTTTAGATGACACAAACCACAAATATCATCACGACTCTTTTTCGAGATGTTTGCTTTTAATAGTGGTATACAGATCATATGCACGTATATTGTACATCTAGTATATTTATGGATAAAATGGCCATTTTGATTTATAAGGACTTACTATTTCCTCAGTTCTAAAATAAGTGACTCAACTTTATTTAGATACAGATGTATCTCTACACTTCCATATGTAGACAAAATTGAGTCACTTATTTTGAAACAGAGGTATTATTAATTAAGTAAATGTCACATAATATCAATGTTTTAGCAGAAGAAATATATCAAGTATTGATACATACAATATAAATAGAATTAAAAAGAGCAAAGTAGGAGGCAATAAGTGAAATTGAGGTATATGAGTGATTATGGGAAGGTATTGCGTTTCTTCGCAACCATTAGATTAAGAAAATGAAACCGTGTTTAAGATTTCACATGACTCAAACCAGAAGTATCATCTCATCACAACCCTTGTTTTTTTAGATTTTTGCCTTTCATAGTGGTGCTTAGATCATATGCATGCATATATTATACATCTAGTCTATTTCTGGATTGCATGGTCTTTTTTTATTTACATGTGCTTACAATAAATTTATGTGTCATTCCACCATGAGCAGGTGATGGTCCTTGTGTGTGGTGAACAACCAGCCCGTTGGGAACCCCAAGAGGAAGGTGTGATGAGTATAGCAGCTAGTTTTCCCTCAGTTAAGAAACCAAGGTATGTCGATCTTGGAGAGAAGGGACAAACAACTGAAGGTGATGCTTGCTAGTTTGCGACAGCTTCGGACAATTTATATATGGCGCCTCATCCAAGCTTTGCTTGCTAGCTGCAACGTGGAACCTGCACACAACACAACCAAGTACTTTGCTCCCAACTTGCGATGAGGTTGCCAATCTCACCGATTTGCTTGAAACAAAGGTTATGAGTGTATCGAGTGGAAAACAGTAGAATATGC
>QXEO01000298.1:8515010-8539539 GCA_007115705.1 Dactylis glomerata
AATTGGCTTTCGACGTATGAGTCTCAAGGTTGCTTCCTCGAACATACAGTACTTTAACTTTGAGACTTAGACTTCAAATCATCCGACACTTTAAATTTTAACTTTAGCTTTAACGAAAATGTCGGTTCGCTTGCTTTGTATTTCCTTAGCCGTTTTCCATGTGTAGACAATCTCCGGCATCTACTCTTGCTAGCCATGAAGCCGGGTTTCGGACAGCAGCTGAGTCGAAGAGTGGCCTTTGGTGCCGACACATTACTAGGCCGACATAGGAAACATTCAAATAAAGCCAGCCGGCATATAACAAAAAACTGTAAATAAACAACAAATATACCTCGGAGCTAGTTACCCGGCTTCTTCGGGATGCCGGTATTTCATTCATTAGTCTTGTGCCGGCACAACACGCCGGCATACAAAGGAAAATATGGAAATACATACATTGTGTTGCTCAGGAGTAAAAGGGGCGCAGTAGAGCTATGTTCCATGGCCTCTTGGTTTCTTCTCCGGACCTGTCCGCCTTATTCTTCTTGGGGTCCTGCGCATCTATAAGATAATAGGCATCATTGTGCAGAGCTCTGCTCACAATGAATGGCCCCTCCCATGGAGGAGTTAACTTATGCCGGCCTTCTGTTCCTTGCTTTAGCCGGAGTACTAGATCTCCCTCTTGAAATCTCCTTGGATTTACCTTCTGCGCATGATAGCGTCTGAGGTTCTGCTGATATACTGCTGTTCTTGACAGAGTTATTTCCCTTGCTTCCTCTAGCAGATCAACATCATTTTCTCTGGCTTCTTTAGCCTCTTCCTCAGTATATAGCACTATTCTTGGTGCATCATGTATTACATCTGTTGGAAGCACAGCTTCTGCTCCATACACCAGGAAAAATGGTGTGTAGCCTGTTGATCTATTCGGAGTTGTTCTTAAACTCCACAGCACTGCTGGCAGCTCATCTAGCCAACATCCCGGAGTTTTCTCCAGGGCTCTATCAGCCGGGGTTTTATGCCGGATAATACTAGCCCATTCGATCTCTCTACTTGGCCATTGGCACAAGGGTGGGCAACCGACGCAACGTTCAGCCGGATTCCCACTTCCTCACAAAATCTGGCAAATGGCCCTTGGGCAAAGTTTGACCCATGTCGGTGTGATGCTATGAGGAAAACCATATCTCAAGA
Source organism: Dactylis glomerata (assembly GCA_007115705.1). Lineage (NCBI taxonomy): Eukaryota > Viridiplantae > Streptophyta > Magnoliopsida > Poales > Poaceae > Dactylis > Dactylis glomerata. The sequence goes on from QXEO01000298.1 coordinate 8,516,178, forward strand.
TTATATCCTTTAAGAATTTCACTGCTGTGTGACCATCACACTTGCTTATGGGCTTCACTTCAATCCACTTGGTGAACTTGTCCACCATGACCAGGATATGGGTCATTTTCCCTCTGGCCGGCTTAAAAGCCCGACCATATCCAGGCCCCAAACAGCAAAGGGCTAGGTTATTGGGATAGTTTTCAGGGCAGATGCCGGCTGATGAATCTGGTGGGCATATCTTTGACACCCATTACATTTCCGGACCAAGTTTTCTGCCTCTTGCAGTGCCGTTGGCCAATAAAAGCCATGCCGGAATACCTTTGCCACCAATGCCCTGGACGAAGCATGGTGACCACACTCCCCCTGGTGAATTTCCCGGAGCATCTCCAGACCCTCCGCAGATTCGACACATCTCTGCAATACTCCGGTGGTACTTCTCTTGTATATTTCTTTGTTGATGATGGTATACGCTTTGGATCTCCTTATAACCCGGCGGGCCTCGGTTTCATCCGCCGGCACTTGACCATCCACCATGAAGTTCATGATAGGACGTGCCCATGAGGGCACTTCCCTGACAGTGAACACTGCCTGATCTATTTCCATCATTTCGACCGACACATAATCGATCTCCATGGGCTGCGAAGTCCCCGGGACTGAAGAATCAGTCCCCGGTTATGCCGGAGCAGTCCCCGGGTATACCGGCACAACCTCTTGGCATATTTTACCCTTGCCTTTAGTTTTGCTCCGGAATACTGTACTAACAGCATATGCCGGCCCAGTCCCCGGGACTGAGGAAACAGTCCCCGGGTTATCCGTCCTGGCTCCGGCATCTATGTCCATTGGAACTGCTTCGTCTGGACCTGGCGGGACATAAATGGAGGATGACTCCGGCGAGGGTTTGATCGATGGCTTCCTCAGATGCTCCAGCGAAAATGCCGGGCGGGATTGAATCTCGGGAAGACCCCAGCTTGGACAATGCATCGGCTGCATCGTTCTGAGCCCGGAGAACGTGCCGGAACTCACAACCTTCAAAGTAACCACTTAACTGCTGCACTAGGAAACGGTATGATGCCATGTTAGCATCATGCGCGTCCCATATGCCGGAACACTGCTGAATCACTAAGTCAGAATCCCCGAAGCACATAATCCGGCGAATTCCTATGTCCTTAGACACCTTCAGGCCATGCACAAGTGCCTCATATTCCGCCACATTATTTGATGCTGCAAAGTGAATCTGCAGGACATATCTCAACTGGTCATTCTTTGGTGAACTGAGAACTATGCCGGCACCCAAGCCATGGATTGTCTTGGACCCATCGAAATGCATCCTCCAATAATTGGCATTTGGCAATGGTGGCTCATACTGTATCTCGGCCCAGTCAATAAAGAAATCAGCCAAGACCTGGGACTTGATTGTATCCCTCTTATCGTACTGCGGTGTATATGTGAAAGCTCTATTGCCCACTTTGCTATCCGGCCGCTGGCATCTTTGTTGCCTATAATTTCCGAGATAGGGGCCTCGGCCACTACCCGGATTGGATGCTCTTGGAAGTAATGCTTGAGCTTCTTGGCCGCCATATAGACACCATAGGTCATCTTCTGATAGTGGGGGTAATTTTGCTTTGAGGTGGAGAGGACTTCACTCAGATAATATACCGGCCGCTGCACGGTTTTGCCTCCTTCCTCTCGCTCTACTACCACCACAGCACTGACAACTCGGTTGGTTGCCGCTATATAGAGCAACATTGGCTCCCGGGGCATCGGAGACGCTAATACCGGCGCTGTTGACAACAACTGTTTCAATTCTTTGAAAGCTGCATCTGCTTGCGTTGTCCAGACAAATGTGTCGGACTTTTTCATCAACTGATATAACGGCAGAGCTTTCTCTCCCAGCCGGCTTATGAAGCGGCTCAGGGATGCGAGGCACCCAGTGAACTTCTGTACTTCCCTCAAATCTGTCGGCGGCTTCATCCTTTCTATGGCACGAATCTTGCCAGGATTCACCTCAATACCCCGGCTGGAAACAAGGAAACCGAGCAACTTGCCCGCCGGCACACCAAAGGTGCACTTAGCCGGATTCAACTTCATCCGGAATCTCCTCAGGTTCCCAAAGGTTTCCCGGAGATCACCTATGAGAGTCTTGCTCTCCTTGGTTTTTATGACGATATCATCGACATATACCTGCACATTTTTATCTATCTGATCATGCAAACACTTTTGCATACACCTTTGGTAAGTTGCGCCGGCATTTCTTAAACCGAACGGCATAGTGAGATAGCAATAAGCCCCGTACGGGGTAATAAAGGATGTCTTTATTTGATCAGGCTCATACAAGGGGATCTGGTGGAAACCAGAATAGGCATCCACAAATGATAACAGTTCACATCCGGCTGTGGAATCAATCACTTGATCGATCCGAGGCAGCGGGAATGGATCTTTAGGACATGCCTTGTTCAAGTTGGTGTAATCAACACACATCCGCCATACTTTCACTATGGCGGGCTCATCTTTCTTCTTTTCCACCAAAACCGGATTAGACACCCAATCCGGATGAAGTACTTCCTTGATAAAGCCAGAGGCTAAGAGCCTGGCCACTTCTTCCCATATGGCTTTCCTTCTATCGCCGGCATTCCGCCGGAGCGGCTGCTTCACTGGCTTAGCCTCGGGTCTCACGTGTAATGCGTGCTCAGCCAGCTCCCTTGGCACACCTTGCAGGTCCGAAGTAGACCATGCAAAGATATCCCGATTCTCACGGAGGAAGCTGATGAGCTCGCTTTCCTATTTGGGATCCAAACTTGCCCCAACCAGGGCATGGCGCTCCGGGAAAGCTTCATCCAGAGGCACCTTTTTGACTTCCTTACTCACTTGAAAAGAAACGCTGCCACCGGGATTTGTCATGCCCGGCATATATTTGCCGGCCACGACCGTCTCAGCAATCTCCACTGCTCGCTTGAGCCTCTTCCTCTCCTCTGCAATGATCAGAGTCTCGGCCAGATTGGATCCGGCGGTGGCACATGCCATCGAACGCTTGTAATCACCAATGATGGTGATCACTCCTTTGGGTCCCGGCATCTTCATCTTCAGATACGCCACATGCATAGAGGCCATGAATTTTGCCAGTGCCGGTCTACCCAGCAAAGCATGGTAGGGGCTCTCCAGATCAACCACCTCGAACATGAGGTTTTCCACCCTACAGTTATCCCGGCTGCCAAACATCACATCCATCCGGATCTTGCCCATCGGCGCACACGAAAGTCCCGGCACAATGCCGTGGAACGTGGTCTTGCTTGGTTCCAGCATATTTTCCTTGATTCCCAGCTTCTCCATCGTATCCCGATACATGATGTTGATGCTGCTTCCATTATCAATGAGGACCTTGCTGAATCTTACGTTATTAGCCGGCCCGACGAATGTCGGATCCATTACCAGAGCATATCCGCCGGGATTTGGCATAATCCGGGGATGATCTGCCCTGTCCCAACCAACAGCCTGGTCAGACCAGTACATCAGCTTTGGCACAGCCGACATAACGGCATTCACCTCCAGACTCCGCCGGTACAAGCTCTGCTTGTCTGTTCTCTCGGTCTCAAAGACCATATAGCTCTGATCATACTCCTTGTACTCATTCCGGCCCGCTCCTGGGCCTCCGGCGTTATATTCCGGATTATAGCTCTGGTCCACTTGATTTACGCCGGCATTTCCGGCGTTGCTCTGATTCCCAGGATTAACCGGCCTAGGTGGGACTGCAATTGTATTGGCACCTGTCAACGGCGATGGAGCTGCCGGGACAGAGGGTCTAGCCGGTCCCCAGGGACCTGCACGACCTGCTAATATGTCGTCCAGCCACGAACAGTTCCTTGTCAAATGGTTTGCCGGCTTTCCCGGCTGGAATGTGTGGAACACACAAGGCTTGTCCATGGCAAGACCCACAGTATACTTCGGCCACTGCTTCTTCTGGCCGGCGGCTCCGCCGGCATTCTTGTTGGTCCAGACATTCTTCTTCTGGAACGGCTGTGCTTGCTGCTGCGGCTGCTGCTGAGGCTGCTGATAGTTCTCATATCTCGGACGCTGGCTACTGTCGGCGCCCCCTTGCTCTTCCTCCACAGCTGCAACTTGTGCTGCCCCATACCGGTAATCCGGCCGCTCATCTCTCCTCTTATTCCGGTTATCCGGGCGATAGTATTGCCCTGGTCTCCCGGCATTGCTGGTGTTCCCCTGGGTTTGCCCCTGTCCTTGTGAATCGAGACTGGGCTGCTTGGGATCTCCCAGAGCATAACTATCAGCGATCTTGATTGTTTCGGCCAGCGTGGCCGGCATTTGCCTCTGAAGCTTTTGCCACAGCATGGTGCCATGTTGGCACCCATGAGCGAACCACATGATGGCCTGCTGCTCATTGATTCCTTCGCAGGAATTGCGCAACGTGCACCACCTGGTCAGATAGTCACGGTCAGTCTCATTCACTCCTTGCCGGCAGTTAGCCAGCTGCTGCGGACGGTTGGGCCTCTTGTATGTGCTGGTAAAGTTCGACACAAACTGCTCTTCGAAATCAATCCAGCCGTTGATACTCCCGGCCGGCAAATTATTCAGCCATATCCTGGCTGGACCTTCCAACATCTGCGGCACATATTGTACCGCCCATCTGAGGTTTCCTCCGGCGATGTTCACCGCTGTGGAGTAATCCTCCAACCAATCTTCCGGCTTCGTACTGCCATTATATGTCCTCGCGCCACGCGCGAGCTGGAAGAAGTAAGGCACCGGCTCCCCCATAATCCGGGGTCCGAAACACATAGGGCCCGGAGCTCCTTGTCTCTCCACCAACTCTGATTGGTGGATCTTGTCCAGCTTGAAACGTGCATCATTGGCTTCCAAGGACCGAGGTCCAAGCCGGGATGCTATTGGGCCTGCGATCATCTGCTGCTGCTGCTCCGGCTGATGCTGCTCACTATGCCGGCCTTGCTGATGCTGCTGCTGATATCCCGCCCTGGCAAGGGCGGAATTGCCGTCATCCTCTCGATGTCCCGGATGGCCTGCACCCTGCTGCTGCGCTGCCCCTCCGGCGCCCTGTTGCTGACGTCGGGCTGCACTGTTACTCCGGCCACCAACGGCCGCTGCTGCTTCATGCCTGGCCGGCACACTCTGGCCGGGCTTCTTGCTGCCGACATACTTGTCAGCTTGGCCGACATTCTTCTGCACCATCGCCTGCTTTCCGGCGGCAGCCGGATCGTACACCTGGATCTGCTTGTCCCGGCGGCCAGAGGTCACACTTCCGGCACGCTGGGCGCTAGGATGCGGGGACGAGGCTTGGCCCCTCGACCTCGCACCGGCACCTCCCGCCGACACAATGTACTGGGATGCCCCGGCACCTGGGTTTGCCTTCTTAAAGGCCTCCTGCTGTTTTGTAGCTTCAGACAAAAGTTGGTTAAGCCGGGCTTGCTGCTCACGCAGTGCTTCGCCGGATAAACAAGATAAATCCTTAGCTACCTCGGCCGCCGCTCTAAGGTTCTTTACTGGCGAACTATAGACTACCTTAGGCACAGTACTAGTTGCGGTATGACTCTTATCTCTAGCATATTTTCCTATCTCAGCATTAAGATTTCTGCCTCTAGTTCTAACCTCTTCTATCCGGCTAGGCCGGATTACTACAGGAGTAAAACCATGGGCTGCCTCATACTCACGGAGTTGCCGGTTAAACCGTTCGCGCTCCTGGTTCATGGCCAGGGCCTCGTCGACGAGGGCCTGACGAGATCCCTCCAGGACCTCCCTTGTCTGCTCCGGATCAACGTCGGATCGCACCGGCTCGAGAAGCCGGTCGATGATGGGAAGAAGAACCTCGCCCCTAGCCGGCACACCGGAAGTGCCGGCCAGGTTCTCCGCACGCTCCAACGGAGGACGCGCCGACCTCTTGACCTTCGGCGGCTCCGGAGGAGAAGCTCCGGCCGCTGCTGCTTTGCCGGCATCTTCCACCGGCGGCACGGATGTGCCGGCCATCATCACCTCAGCCGACTCTACTGAGCGAGCGCTACGCCCAGCGTGAGCCAGCCGATGTGACGGAGGATCCGACGCCACCAGCACCTCCTTCCTGCAAATTCTCTCTGTTCCCACGTACACCTCGTGGGAACCGAAAGACATAATCCGGCCATCCCTGGGGAACGGCCGGCCACCGAGACAACCGGTGTTGTCACTGACGAAACTGAGCGAGCCTAGCCTCTGGACGAGGCCAGAGACCACGCGCACTCCCGAAGATGCTATCACAGACCCCGTCCGAATGAACACTCCGCCCAGCATATCGATAGGCCCCACGGTGGGCGCCAAATGTCGTCGTGGTGAAACAACATATGCCATAGGATGGCTTAAATGGGGGCCAAACTAGATGCTGGAGGATTCGGGAGAGGGGAACGAGCTAAAAAGCACGACAGAAAGAGACACTGATCTACCCAGGTTCGGGGCTCTCGCAAGGAGATAACACCCCTACTCCTGCTCTACTGATTGTATATATGGGTCGATGTAGTACACAACAATGGTGCTTCCAAGCTCTCTGCTAGAGAAGGAAGATGAACTGCTAAGTGTAGGAACACAGAGTGACCAACAAACCTCTAACCTTCAACCTTCTTCCAGCGACCAACCCTTTACCAGGGCTCCCTATGCCACCTTATATAGTGGTGGCCAGGGTTACAACGGTCATAGAAGACCAGGAGACACCAACTACACTCCAAACAGGACTTGCTTTCGAGGGCAGACGCCCACGACTTTCTCCCTGATTGCTCTCGATGGGACTCCCCTTGCTGTACCTTGTACCTCTTGAACTGTGACCTTACCATTCTGAGGTAAGCTTGTACTTGTGCACAGTGAGGGTAGGTAACCTCCACTGTGCATCCTGCCATCTTACTCTGCTACCATGCTTGGATGTTTTCTTCCTTGATGGTAGGGATGTGACACCTTAGTTGACTTAAGTATCCTGGATATGACCGTTGGCCATACCCAGGACATATATGCCGGACCAACGACCTACGAGGGTCGGGTAATCCGGCCTCCCCTGCTCCTGCACAACACACCAAATGGTTAGGCCGGCATATCTAAGTATATGCCGGCACGCTTTTATAAGTATTCCGGCTATGCCGGCATATCCAAGTATCAGCCGGGATACACATTATATGCCGGCCTGGCCGATGCTCTTATATTCCGACCAGGCCCTTCCTTGATAACCCGGCATAAAGTCAATCATAGACCTTGTGTCTTTCTACTCTCTTGACCCTACCGGGGGTCATCCCCCCGACATAAGGAATCCTAGCGTGAAGAATGTCAACAAGCTGCGAAATAGACACAATCTCACTCCAATTCACATTCATTTGCACAGCCTGCGAAGCCACACACCTCTCCAAGCCATAATCTAATATAGCAATGTACTAATGCACTCAGACATTTATTTTGTATATGTTCTCTGAATCATCGCTGTCTCACAAATATTGGGAAACAAAAGATAAAAATTAGTTGCTTCTCTCTAATCATACCACAATTTGGGAAAACATAAGACAAAAAGTATGTTTTCTGCTATTGGATAAATTGGAGCCTTTAGATCTGAACATAAATTTGAGATGACTTCCATAAGATAAAAAATCTTGGTTTGCATGTTGGTTGGTTTGATAGAAATTGAGGATTACTTGCATACAAAATCATACCACAATTTGGGAAAACATATGACAAAAGTCAGTCAGTTGCTTCTCTACAATTGTTCAGATACTGACAGTTACTCCTGCTGTTCCATAAAACAGCTTAGTGCTATCAGGATGTAAGAGAGGGATCTGAAATATTCACCTCTGCTTTTTGGCTCTCACGATGCTTTCATCTTTGGGATTTGTTCCTTTGCTCCAATCTGCAGGCGGCGCCGCGCTAGCGACGCCGGAGAGCTACCACTTCGATTGCTCTTGGTCGGCGGCAGCGCCGCCGCCATCGGGCTGGCTCTTCGCTTGGTCGGTGGTGCCACCGCCGTCGGGCAAGCTTTCTGCTTCTCGCTGCTCCCCGCTGCTGGCATGTTGCAAGATCTCTAGCTGCTTTCCTAGCTGGCAGCTCCAGCTCTCACCACTCTCGGCGGTGATGGTGCCTCTCGTTTCCTGCTGGTAGACATGCGCCGCCGCCGAAATTTGACACCGACCTAGGGCTCTAGGGTTGGAAGGACAAGAAAGGTGATTTGTTCGTACTAAGAGTTGCAGGTGGAGTTGACATACTGTCAACTAACGAGGCAACATAATGGAGACTGCTGATGTCATGGGGATGACTATCTGGGTAGGCCAAGGGTGGAGCCATCTGCCGGCTGACGTCCCAGGAATCACCACGGCATTAGGCCAAAGAGGTCGGCTTCAACCAAAGGGCCAGCTGCACCAGCAACCAGCTGGTGACTTCACCATCAGAAGCCCGAGCCGGCGAAGACGACGAAAATCCTCCAACGGACGCTTTACCAAAAGCGGCATGGTCCCGACAAGATTGACAGAGGCAGGAGACAAGCATGACGCCAGCCACGCTCGGCCTTCGCCAACCTACGGGCAAGACCCTCCTCCACGAAAGGATCTGAGGCAGAGCTGGAGGCATATGCTCCCAAGATGCCGGTCCAAGGGGAAAAGGCACTTTATAAAGTTGCCAGCGCCCAGACAGAGGGCCAGAGGACGGCGGGCCCATGTCAAGACCGCAGCCATGGAGGAGCCGGGAGCCGGATACCTAACCTGTAACCAGGCCCCGGCTATATAAGGGGGTCTGGACCCTTAGACTAGGGAGATTGAACTCTTCTTCTACCTCTAGACAATATAGCTCTAGGAGCCTTGTAAGCCACCGTGTGCTGAGAATAAGAAACAAGGCAGGAAGTAGGGGTGTTACCTCCAGAGTGGAGGGCCCTGAACCTGGGTAATCGCTGGTGTCCTAGTAACACAATCTCGAGCCGGACCCATCGTTGCACATCGTCGAACCCCTCCGTTAAGCCATCCCCATGGCTACTGCCACCAAAATACAATGACAGTTGGCGCCCACCGTGGGTCAACGCGCGGCAGCGACCGGAGTAAAGTTCCAGCCGGGATCCCCATTGACCCTCGGCGAGAAGGTCGCCTCCGGCCTCGTCTGGAGGTTCGGCACCTTCGACTGCATCAGCTACAATCTCACCTGCTTCAAGGACGACTTCAGCGATAGCGGCTCCTTCCTCGACGTCGGCAGCCACCGCTTCTACGTCGCCAAGCGCTTCCCGGAGGAGGTAACCGACGTGCTAGACCCCCTCTGTGATGCAGGCTCAAGCTGCAGTGAAAGCACCGACCTTGGCGCCATGGTCGAAGTGATGGCCCTAGGAGACGAAGAGGGCGGCGACTCACTGCGCCTCGCGCGCCCGCTGCTCGAACGCCTTCTTCCATAGGAGTAGAACGCTCTGCTCCTAGAGCAGGATGCCTCGGACATCACTGTCGTGGACCTGCGCGCACCACTCGACCACATCATCGACCCCGTCCAGGTCGCAGAGGCCCTGGAACGGACGCGCCTTGTTCTCCTCAGCAAGGTGGCCGAGGATGAAGACGCCCTGCGCCGCATGAGCACCGCGCTCCGCGAGTTCTACGATGCGCTAGCTCATGGCCTGCGGCACGGCCATGGACTCTCTGCTGTGGGCCCAAGCTGGGTCTAGATCCAGCGGTCGCCATCATCAAGCCAAGGCCCAGGTGCGCGCAGCCAGGGCGGTCGTGCTCCAAGCTGCAATGCCCGAGGCCGGCGTCCAGCAGGCAGGCAGAGACGGCCGGCCACATCAGGTCCCAGCACCAGCGGCTGAGCTGAGGTCTCAGGCTCGCCAACCAGCTCTGCATGTCCATCTGTGGCTTGACCACATGAAGGCGCTCCCCAAGGGATCTGCCAGCTCAAAGCGAGTGGCGGCTGACCAAGGAGGCCCGAGGGCTGCCGGCAGCGGTCATGGGCGCAAGGAGGGCAAATACACCCTCGATGCAGCGCTCGACCAGCCGTGCAAATTTCACAGCACCCCTGGCAGGGAAGCGACCCACTCCACGCGTCAGTGCCGTTTCATCAAGGAGCTAGAGCAGCGCGCTCAGCAACTCCCTGGATCCCCGCAAGCAAAGCAGGCTGGAGGTCAGGAGGACCATCAGCATGAGCCGGCTGCCGAGAAGCCAGACCAAGGCGATCATGACTTCCCGGTGGACGTCGAGCAGTACCATGTCTTCACCACTCCAGGGAAAGACAAAGGGAACGACCTTTGGTACGAGGCAGAGGTGAACGCCGTCATGCCAGCGGAGACCCAGTACATGCACTGGTCTAAGGCAGCTATCACCTGGGGGCGCGAGGATCATCCGCCATTGATGCCCAGTCCTGGAGAGTATGCTCCGGTCCTGGATCCCATTGTGCGCTCTGACACGCACACCTGCCGCTTCTCCCGCGTGCTCATCGACGGCGGCAGCAGCATCAACCTTCTGTACCGGAGCTCAATGGAGAAGCTGGGCATCCCGCTTGCCCAGTTGGAGCCGAGCCGGCTCACCTTCCATGGCATCGTGCCAGGGCATTCGTGCACCCCTATGGGTAGGGTGCGGCTAGAGGTTCTCTTCAGGAAGAAAGGCAACAGCCGTTGCGAGCCAGTCTGGTTCGAGGTGGTGGACATCAGCAGTCCCTACCATGCACTGCTGGGCCGTCCGGCCCTACCCAAGTTCATGGCGGTGCCGCACTACGCGTATCTCAAGATGAAGCTACCAGGCTCCAGAGGTGTGATCACAGTTTTGGGATGCTTCAAGAAGTCGTTAGCATGCGCTAGGGCTAGCTCGCAGCTGGCAGAAGTGTTGGTCATCACCGAGGAGAAGCGGCAACTCCTTCACCATGTGGAGCTGACCCAATAGGACGCGCCGGTTCGCCAATCGCCAATGGAGCAGTTTCAGCAGGCCAACGACACTAAGAAGATCCTCTTGGACGAGAGCGACCCATCCAAGTTCATCATTATCGGCACCGGCCTCTCTGCCAAATAGGAAAGCGAGCTCACCAGCTTCCTCCGTGAGAATCGGGACATCTTCGCATGGTCTCCAAAGGACATGCCAGGTGTGCCGAGGGAGCTGGCTGAGCACTCACTCCATGTACGGCCAGATGCCAAGCCGGTCAAGCAACCGCTGCGGCGCTTTGTAGAAGAGAAGAGGAAGGCCATTGGTGAAGAGATCGCACGGCTCTTTGCAGCCGGCTTCATCATGGAAGTGTTCTACCCTAATTGGTTGGCGAACCCAGTCTTGGTCCTGAAGAAGAACAACACTTGGCGCATGTGTATTGACTACACAAGCCTCAACAAGGCTTGCCCCAAGAACCCCTTCGTGCTACCGTGCATCGACCAGGTGATCAATTCCACAGCCGGCTGTGACCTGCTATCCTTCCTGGATGCCTACTCGGGCTACCACCAGCTCCCACTCTACCAGCCGGATCAGATCAAGACATCCTTCATTACCCCATACAGAGCCTACTGCTACGTCACCATGCCCTTTGGCCTGAAGAACGCTGGAGCAACTTACCAGCGAACCATGTAGCGATGTCTGCAAGAGCAGATTGGGCGAAACATGCACGCCTACATGGACGATGTGGTGGTGAAGACCAAGCAGATCAGCACACTCCTTGATTGCTGGGATGATGGCGCCAGAAAAGAGTTGGTGCCTAGTTGAATGTCCAGCCCGTTGGGAACCCCAAGAGGAAGGTGTGATGAATACAGCAGCAAGATTTTCCCTCAGTTAAGAAACCAAGGTATGTCGATCTTGGAGAGGAGAGACAAACGACTGAAGGTGATGCTTGCTAGTTTGCGACAGCTTCGGACAATTTATATATGGCACCTCGTCCAAGCTTTGCTTGCTAGCTGCAACGCGGAACCTGCGCACACACAACCAAGTACTTTGTTCCCAACTTACGATGAGGTTGTCAATATCACCGGTTTGCTTGAAACAAAGGTTATGAGTGTATCGAGTGGAAAACAGTAAAAGTATGCGAGTAAAGCAAACAGTGCAAGTAAAGTAAACAGTGCGAGTAAAGTAAATAGGTGATAGCAATATGATGGAAATAGGACCGGGGTCCACAGTTCACTAGTGGTGTCTCTCCATAAGATAAATAACACATGCTGGGTAAACAAATTACAGTTGGGCAATTGATAGAATAAAGATAAACATGATATGTCAAGAAGATCACTATGAGATTTACTCTGGGCATTACAACAAAATACATAGACCGCCATCCAACTGCATCTATGACTAATAATCCACTTGTGGCGAATCAATCCGAGAACTCCACAAGTATTAAGTTGCTAACAACAGATAATTACATTAAGCAAAGTGTGTAATGTAAACAAAGCATATGCCCTTGAGCATATGAATGTTATTTTCTCCCTAGTAGCAACAACACATCTACAACCTTAGAGGTTTCTGTCACTCCCCCAGGTTAAATAGAGGCATGAACCCACTATCGAGCATAAATACCCCCTCTTGGAGTCACTAGCAACTACTCGGCCAAGATAGCTACTAACAACGGAGAGCATGCAAGATCATAAACAACATAGAGATTACATAAGATAATATTCAGTACAACAACTCAATCATAAACACCAATATTCATCGGATCCCAACAAACCAAACATGTAGAATTACATAACGGTGATCTCAATCATGTAGGGCAGCTCATGAGATCTAAACATGAAGCACATGGTGGAGAAGACAACCATCTAGCTACTGCTATGGACCCATAGTCCAAGGTAGACTACTCACTCATCGCTCCGGAGGCAAGCATGGCGATGAAGAAGACCTCCGGTGGCGATTCCCCTCTCCGGCAGGGTGCCGGGAAAAGCTTCTGGACCCTCCCGATCTCGGGTCGACGACGGCGGCGGATCGCGATGTGTTTCTGGAAAATTGATCGGGTACTTAGGTTTTTCCCGTCGGGGGGTCTTTATAGGCGAAGGGGCGATGTTAGAGGAGGGGCCAGGTGGCCTCACGCCAGGGTGGCACGGCCCAGGCCCTGGCCGCGCCAGCCCTGTGTGTGGGCCCCTGGTGGCCCCTCTCCTTCTCTCCTTCGGATCTCTGGAAGCTTCCGGGTAAAATAAGACTTCAGGAAATTGTTTCGTCCAATTCCGAAAATATTTCCCGTGTATCACTTCTGAAACCAAAAACAGCAGAAAACATGGAACTGGCACTGTGGCAACTCGTTAATAGGTTAGTTCCGGAAAATGCATAAAACTGCCACGAAGTGTAACGAAACAGTAGGCAAATTGTGTAAAAACAAGCATGGAGCATCAAAAATTATAGATACGTTGGAGACGTATCAAGCATCCCCAAGCTTAACTCCTACTCGTCCTCGAGTAGGTAAGTGATAACAAAGAATAATTTTTGAGGTGACATGCACCTACACAATCTTGATCATGTATGTAAGCATTTGTGAGCTGGGATCATAAGAACTTAAAACATGGGCATGAAGATATAATCATGACAATAAGAAACTTAGCAACCATGTTGTAAACATGCAAATGAACACAAACAAAAGATCATGAAAATGAAACAATGAAAGTCAAACGTGTGTTCAAATCATAAGGAAAAACATACAAATGGTTTTCAGCTTGTCCTTCAAAGAGAGCAAAATATAAATGCATAGGACACCTTCAAGTTTAAGAGGGCGACTAGATACAAATAATTTGAGAACAAGTGAAACCAACAATATGAATCAATCAATGAAAACTTTGGGACAATGCACATTATACTAAGAATGACAACTATGCTCTCTTATGGTGCATAAAGATAGAAGGTGGTGACTCAACATAAAAGTAGAAGAAAGGCCCTTCGCAGAGGGAAGCAGTGATTGCAAGTTTTATAACCTTCAAAAATTATGGTACTTACCGGCTTTGAGCTCTCATTGCCCCCATCATAAGCATCTTGAATAGTTAAAGTTAATGCGAGAACAATTATGATGCATATGCTTGACAAATCATAAGTTGAAAACCTCATGCCCCGTGAATACGAGTACCCAAACCTCATGCTACTTTACTTAGAGTCCCAAGCAAGGCTCTTGTCATTGTAAATATATGTATATCATTGAGAACCGCCAATGGGGTACCTCTGTGCCCGATGACATGGAACAAGCCCACACCAAAATGACAGGACAAGCAGACAATGAACACCTCGACATCTCTTTTATTTGCCATTTGTTTAGCTTTTTATTGTGAGATGCGTCGTCGAATGTTCACCATGGGTATGCTGCAAATTTCCACCATGAATTATGCATGGCTTAGATTAGCGGCCCGGCGTTTCCCTAACACATATAAAAATTCCATGATCCCCACAAGATTCCCAATTCATTTCACACCGCGGGCATCCATAAACAAAAGAACACGATATCAACTCAAATAAGAAGTGCAATGTTGAAAGCTTGCCCATGACTGCATGGCTGGGCTAGTCTCCAACTTACAACTTGCAAGCATAACAACTCAACATAAGAGACCACAATGTCAAATTTTTAAGAACAGGAAAAGTAAAGTGTGCCTTCCGGTTCGTGAGAGCTTTATTGATCGTATTTCGCATAACACTGGTAAGAGTTTAATTTGAAGAGAAAATAAAAACAAGTCAAATTTACTTGGAATAGCAAATTGCTAGTAGGTATGTATGGTGGACACTTTGGAAAACTTTGGTTTTTAGGAGTTGGATGCACGAGTAGAGCTCATACTCAGTACAAGGCGAGGGCTAGCAAAAGACTGGGAGCGACCAACTAAGAGAGCAATAATGGCCATAATCATGCAAAGCGACAAAGCGACATTAAAAGAAGCATACGATGGCATCGAAAGTCAAAAACTAAATGATCATAGAGGCTATTGGCGACTTTGTAAGAGTCTAAGATGTGTGAGCATGCGCCAAGTCAACCCAAATAAAACATCAAGGAGAAAACCAAAATAATGCTTCCATACAATAAAAACAACGCATGATTTTTTTTCAAAGGCTCATTAAGCAATCTCAGTTATTTGAGACAAGTCATGCTACAGCAAAACCACTAAGCATACTATCAAAAAGACATCAAGCATGACATGAAAAAGCCTAAGCCGCAGTCTACACAAGCTCCTTCTTGTACCACTATTTTGCATAAAGCTTTTTCTCTTTTCCAACACCATTTGAAATTTTTATAAACACCTCTTTTGATGAAAACCAATAAAGATCATAGGCAAAAATACACCTTGATGAAAAGATATGACAAGGTCTGAACGCAAATCAAGGTGAAAACGAAAACCAAAAGCAGTAGCGGAAAAAGAAGAACACTCGATGAACGATAAGAGTGAAAACGGAGTGTTCTTGGCAAATGAAAACGAGTACATCTCCTCCAAAGGAAATTTGTTGGGGTCCAACCATTTATTGCAGAAAACAAAACAAACTAACAAAGAAAACTAAAACAACTGACGCTCCAAGAAAAACACATAGTGCATGAAGCAATAAAAATATAGTGTCTTGAAAGGTGACCTGATTTTTGCCGATGAAGAAGGGGTGCCTCGGGGGCATCCCCAAGCTTTGACGCTTGTACTTCTTGGATATTTCTTGGGGTGATGCATGGGCATCCCCAAGCTTGAGCTTTTGTCCATTCTTCAACTCATCTCATCATTCTCCAATCCCTACACTTGAAAACTTCCTTCATACAAAACTAAACACAAATCTATTAGCAACATTAGTTTAAGCATAACATATAATCAACCCTTTTTTGCTTCAGGTTTCAACCCAAAACCACCACATATAAAGCATATACTACTGTAGCAACTTCCCCAAAAGTTCCGTGATCAAAAGAACTCAAAAAGAAAGCGATAAAGCAGCAAACACAAATATTGGCAGAAATCTGTCAAAACTGAACAGCTGACAAAGGTCGAATTTTTGAGGGGTTTTGTGTTGCTCAAATCAAAAAGTGTTCAACTAACGAAAGTTTGGATATAACCTGGGGCATATGCACAAGAAATCGCAGTTCCAAAAGATATACAGAGAACTTATGCGAATTTTTACGGTGCAGCACCGAAAACAGTTTCAGGACAGCAACATCCCCAAATCTTTACCTCACTCGAATTAGAGGCTTCTCTTGGCACAAAAACAAAATAAACAAGATAAGGAGCGGTAATTACAGTAGTAATAACTTCCAAGACTCAAATAAAAGAAAAAGTACTGAAAATAAAAACATTGGGTTATCTCCCAAGAGTGCTTTTCTTTAACGCCTTTGAGCTAGGCGCAGAAAATTGCGAATCAAGTAACATCAAGTGATGAAGCATCACTTACCTCAGTAAGCACTTTGGAAGTTCCCGAAGATGATTCAACCTGCAAGTCACCCTTAGTGGAACTAAGAGTCTTACCAATTTTAAGAACATGTTGATATTTAAGCGCAGAAACCTTGGGAATATACATAAATTTTTGCTGTTTTCCAACAAACACTTTCTCTTTCTTAAATTTAAGAGAAGAGAAGATTAAGCTAAGAGTTTCCATAGACTCCTCTAGTTTACCAATCCTTAAATTTTGATTATCAAGAGTAGTGCTAGCCTCTAAAATGGTAATTCGCTTACCAATGTTTTCTACTAGTTCACTAACTCGGCTAGCATTTTCTAGGATACTTGGCAAACTTTTCTCTAAAGAGCTGAGCTTTTCTACCACCTCCTCTAAGGTGGTCTTGGTTTTAGCAACATGAATAGGTGGTATTCCCATTAAACTTTCAATTATAGTGCATGCTTCTCCAGTGGGAGTACCCAGAAAATTGCCTCCTATAAGAGTATCGAGAACATACCTATTCCAACTAGATATACCAACATAAAAATTTCTAAGGAGGATCGTGGTAGAGTGCTTTTTGGTACACCTATGATGAGCATTGTTAATACGATACCAAGCATCCTTTAAACTCTCTCCCCCTTGTTGCTTAAAACTACGAACTTCTACTTCAGGATTACTCATTTTAGCAAAACGAAAGTAAACAAGTAAAAACAACTACCAAGGATTCTATTTTTTTTGGGTTTTTGATATAAAATGATGCAGGTAAAATAAATAAAGTAAAGAAAAACAATAACGAAGTAAAGGATGTGCGTGCGAAAACCTCCCCTCGCAGAAGTCTTCTACTTCCTCCCCGGCAACGGCGCCAGAAAAGAGCTTGATTGCTAGGATGATGGCGCCAGAAAAGAGTTGGTGCCTAGTTGAATGTCCAGCCGTTGGGAACCCCAAGAGGAAGGTGTGATGAATACAGCAGCAAGATTTTCCCTCAGTTAAGAAACCAAGGTATGTCGATCTTGGAGAGGAGAGACAAACGACTGAAGGTGATGCTTGCTAGTTTGCGACAGCTTCGGACAATTTATATATGGCGCCTCGTCCAAGCTTTGCTTGCTAGCTGCAACGCGGAACCTGCGTACACACAACCAAGTACTTTGTTCCCAACTTACGATGAGGTTGTCAATCTCACCGGTTTGCTTGAAACAAAGGTTATGAGTGTATCGAGTGGAAAACAGTAAAAGTATGCGAGTAAAGTAAACAGTGCGAGTAAAGTAAACAGTGCGAGTAAAGTAAACAAGTGATAGCAATATGATGGAAATAGGACCGGGGTCCACAGTTCACTAGTGGTGTCTCTCCATAAGATAAATAACACATGCTGGGTAAACAAATTACAGTTGGGCAATTGATAGAATAAAGATAAACGTGATATGTCAAGAAGATCACTATGAGATTTACTCTGGGCATTACAACAAAATACATAGACCGCCATCCAACTGCATCTATGACTAATAATCCACTTGTGGCGAATCAATCTGAGAACTCCACAAGTATTAAGTTGCTAACAACAGATAATTGCATTAAGCAAAGTGTGTAATGTAAATAAAGCATATGCCCTTGAGCATATGAATGTTGTTTTCTCCCTAGTAGCAACAGCACATCTACGACCTTAGAGGTTTCTGTCACTCCCCCAGGTTAGATAGAGGCATGAACCCACTATCGAGCATAAATACCCCCTCTTGGAGTCACTAGCAACTACTCGGACAAGATAGCTACTAACAACGGAGAGCATGCAAGATCATAAATAACATAGAGATAACATAAGATAATATTCAGTACATCAACTCAATCATAAACACCAATATTCATCGGATCCCAACAAACCAAACATGTAGAATTACATAACGGTGATCTCAATCATGTAGGGCAGCTCATGAGATCTAAACATGAAGCACATGGTGGAGAAGACAACCATCTAGCTACTGCTATGGACCCATAGTCCAAGGTAGACTACTCACTCATCGCTCCGGAGGCAAGCATGGCGATGAAGAAGACCTCCGGTGGCGATTCCCCTCTCCGGCAGGGTGCCGGGAAAAGCTTCTGGACCCACCCAATCTCAGGTCGATGATAGCGGCGGATCGCGATGTGTTTCTGGAAAATTGATCGGGTACTTAGGTTTTTCCCGTCGGGGGGTCTTTATAGGCGAAGGGGCGATGTCAGAGGAGGGGCCAGGTGGCCTCACGCCAGGGTGGCGCGGCCCAGGCCCTGGCCGCGCCAGCCCTGTGTGTGGGCCCCTGGTGGCCCCTCTCCTTCTCTCCTTCGGATCTCTGGAAGCTTCCGGGTAAAATAAGACTTCAGGAACTTGTTTCGTCCAATTCCGAGAATATTTCCTGTGTATCACTTCTGAAACCAAAAACAGCAGAAAACAGGGAACTGGCACTGTGGCAACTCGTTAATAGGTTAGTTCCGGAAAATGCATAAAAGTGCCACGAAGTGTAACGAAACAGTAGACAAATGGTGTAAAAACAAGCATGGAGCATCAAAAATTATAGATACGTTGGAGACGTATCACTCCTCGACGATCTCAAGGAGACCTTCGCCAACCTGCGGCGCTATCGCATGAAGCTCAATCCTAAAAAGTGCACCTTCGGCGTGCCGGGTGGACAACTCCTAGGTTATATCGTTTCCCAGCGAGGGATCGAGGCTAACCCCTCGAAGATAAAAGCCATCGAGGCCCTAGAGCCCCCCACCAAGCTTAGTGCCGAAGTTTGCCAGCTGCTTGGCCTCGCTCAGTCATTTTGTCAGCCGGCTTGGAGAGAAAGCCATGCCGCTGTACCAGCTGACGAAGAAGATGGACCATTTCATTTGGTCCCAGTGCGCTGATGAAGCCTTCAACGACCTCAAGCGAGCTTTGTCCACTCCACCAATCTTGGCAGCGCTGGCTTTGCGAGAACCAATGCTGCTCTACATCGCAGCCACTCCGCGAGTCGTCAGCGTCGTGATCGTGGTGGAACGCACCGAGGAAGGCAAGGAGCTGCCGGTCCAGCGCCCAATGTACTACCTGAGTGAAGTGCTCACTCTCTCTAAGCAGAACTACCCGCACTACCAGAAGGTCGCGTACGGCGTGTACATGGCGGCCAGGAAGATGAAGCACTACTTTGAGGAGCACCCTATCATAGTGGTGAGCACCACCCCGCTCTCAGAGATCATCGGATGCAATGATGCAACTGGTAGAGTGGCCAAATGGGCGATTGAGCTAGCTGCTCACACCATTCAGTACAAGCCTAGGACGACGATCAAGTCCCAGATCATAGCAGATTTCTTTGCTGACTAGGGAGAAAACCAGTACCTGCTGCCGGCTCCGGACTCCACGTACTGGCGCATGAACTTCGATGGCTCCAAGATGCTCCGGGGCTTGGGAACCGACATCGTCTTCACCTCTCCGAAGGGAGACAAGTTGTTGTACGTGCTGCAGATCCATTTCCGTGCATCGAACAACGTCGCCGAATACGAGGCCCTGGTGCATGGGCTCAAGCTGGCCAAGGAGATTGGCATCCGGAGGATCCTCTGCTTCAGAGACTCCGACCTTGTGGTGCACCAGGTCTCGGGGGAATGGGACACTAAGGACGCCAACATGGCCTCCTATCGCTTCTACGTCCAGCAGCTCTGCGGATTCTTCAAGGGCTACGAATTCCATCACGTCCCTAGAGCAAACAACGACAAGGCGGATCGGCTCCACCAAGCAGGAGACTCCGGCAGGAGTGTCGCTGGAGGTAATCCACAAGCCCTCTATCAAGCCATCACCAGAATCCGGCTCTATCTTCGTGCCAGAAGACCCTGCTCCGGTTCAGATGCCATTGCCAGACTCGGGGGCTGCCGCCTCAGAGCTAAAGGGGGCAGCCAGTCAGCCCAGCGCGGCCATCTCGACGAAGGACTCGGGGGCTGCCGACTCCAAGCCGGCCCCCGCAGCCGGCCAGCCAGACGAAGCCGGCACATCGACGGACCCGGGGGCTGCTGACCCTCTGGTCGCCAGCATCTTCCACATCCGGGAGATACCATCCTGGGCGGGGCCATTCTCCAACTACCTCATCACTGGGGACTTGCCGCAAGACGAAGCCAAAGCCAGGCGACTCCAACATCGCGCGCAGGCATACACCATCATCAACAGCGAGCTGTACAAGCGCAGCGTGTCAGGGATCTTCCAGAAGTGCGTCGATTCGGAAGAGGGACTAGAACTGCTGAAAGAGATACATCAAGGGGAATGAGGACACCACGCATCCTCTAGATCCTTGGTGGCCAAAGCTTTCCGCCATGGTTTCTACTGGCCCACGGCCTTACGAGATGCAAAGTTGTCAGTGAAGCATTGCAACGGGTGCCAGCGCTTCTCCAAGCACCGGCACACCCCAGCGGCGGCTCTCAAGCCAATCAAAAAACTCGATGGCTCGTCCACCAACAAGTTCTTCAACGAGATCATCACGAGATATGGAGTCCCGCACAGCATCATCACTGACAATGGGACAAACTTCACAAAGGGAGCCTTCACAGAGTACTACGGCTAGAAGGGCATCCGGCTGGACCTGGCGTCAGTGGCGCATCCTCAGTCCAACGGGCAAGTGGAGAAGGCAAATGGTCTAATCCTAGCCATTGTCAAGCCAAGGCTGGTCGAGCCTCTCGAGCGCTCAGCCGGCTGCTGGGTCGAAGAGCTACCCTCAGTGCTCTGGAGCCTATGCACCACTCCTAACTGCTTTGTCGGCTTTACTCCTTTCTTCCTGGTCTACAGAGTAGAGGCTGTGCTGCCCACCGACATCGAATTTGATGCACCCAGAGTGGTCCAGTACACGGAAGAGCAAGTGAAAGAAGCTTGCAAAGACAGCGTCGACCTCCTCGAGGAGGCACAAGAGCAGGCCTTGGCCAGATCAGTGCTCTATCAGCAGTAGCTGCGACGATACCACAGCCGGAAGATCCATCCTCTTGCATTCCACGAAGGAGATCTCATACTCCGGCTGGTCCAAAACACCAAAGGCATGCACAAGCTGTCCTCTCCTTGGGAGGGACCATTCATTGTCAGCCGGGTGCTAGGCAATGGGGCATACTACCTCATCGACGCGCAAGAGCCCAGGAAGAACAAGGCAGACAATTCTGACAAGGAGACAAAGCGTCCCTGGAATGTCAATCTCCTAAGACTTTTCTTCTGTTAAGGCAAAAGCTTGTACTCCGAAAACTTGTCAATGAATAAAGGACGACGGAACGGCTAGTTACAGCCGGCTCCGCGAAAAACACTTTGTGTATTTTTTGCTTCCTGTGTTATTCACTTGACCGGCAGTCGGCTCCGAGCACCGAGCTATAGCCAGCTGCCCTAAAACGATCGAACCACCGTCAGCCGGATGAGTACCACATATGCAACAGGTCTCGAGCCCAACCTCTGCCCCCCGGCTCCGCGTAGCCGGCTGGAAGGGAGCTGGCAGGCCGCATACGTAGGAAAGCCGCAGGGAAAAACCGCAAACGATAAACTCAACACTCAACTAAGCATTGAGGGTAATGATCGTTGATTAAAAGGCCAGCTAGCTCAAGCCGAGTGATCAACAAACCAAAGTACTACTTCTCACCCTGCGGCACGCTCCCACCCTAGGCCGGCATTCGGCTGCCGGCCCAAGGGAGACCAACCGGCACCAGGCTGCCGGTTGGGGGTAGAAGGGCCGAACGGTGGGAAGATTAAGGAAAAGACCGAGGGAACCGAGCTAGGGCAGGCCAGCGGGTGATCGATTGTCAAAACTGTCAATGCCTAGGCTGGGTAGCCACGTCAAAGAGGTTCAAAGCTAGAGCTACCTCGTACGATGTAGGCAACATATGCGAATGAGTTAGTTTTAAGCCAGCTGTCATTCCAGCTACCCCAAAACTCGGGGGCTAGGGGGAAAGGGAATTGGTCCCTAAACGGGCCGGCTCCAACCCTTCGCCGGTTGTCCGATCAGTTGGTGCTGCGTCATGACTAGCAATAGAGGCTCGAAATTGAAATCTACAAAAGCATTCGCGAAGGAAGTGGCCAAGGCCAGCGGGCCAGAGGTTCTCCATAGCCGCGGCAGGGTTTTCAGCAAGGGCTCGCAAAGGGAAAACGCGCCGGCTCCGGTCTCGCCCAAGCTGGCACTAGACATCATGTCTACTCCTACTCCCTCGAGCCGGCGTTAACCTCAGCGTTTGCCTGCACCTTCCGAAGCCGGCCAGTAGAGTCATAGCTCTTAGCGCTGGAGCCGGATAAGTTTGCCAGGAAGCCTTTCGCCCGAGAAGTGCCTTGGAAGGTCATTGGCTATTCTAGCCTCGGCCTACAGACATGCCCAGCGACAGCCCTAGCGTAAGATGAAGTTCTAACTATGAAGCCGTCGTCATTCTCAGGATGGAGGCAAACAACATTCAAGCAAAAGCGAAACAAGCATTCACAAAGACACAACAGATGAAGGAAGATAAATTTCATCAAGCAGAAGTTTGATAGATACAGTTGGAGGAACAAAAGTTTCCCAAGTCGCTACTCTAAGATACTAGCGCTTCTCGCCGTGGAGACGCTCGCCTTCCTCGGCATGGCGCGGGCGCTGCATGGACTTCATCCCGGAGAAGTCCACGCTCGAGGTCGACGAGATCCGCGTGGGCGAAAGGGCGGCGGGATGCTTGCCTTCACGACTAGGCGGCAAAAGTGCGGGCACAGAGGGTGCCGTCGAAGATGCAGACGATGAAGTTTCGCTTCCCGTCGCGACAGCTGAAGAGAAGGAACCAGCCCGCGTGCATGTCGTAATCCGTGAAGAACTTCGGCCACCCATTGCGGAAGTAGCGCTCCCCTCTGCCGTCATAGTAAACTTCGACGCGATACTTGGGTTGGCCAACGCTGCACTCATGTAGGGTGGCGTCGGCCATCTCCTGGCCCTCCATCGCCCCCACGAACCGGGATGGCAGGCGGAGACAGTCCTTGGCCCCAGCGAGCACCAGAACAATGAAGGTGGACCACCCCTCGGCCCAAGTATAGGCCGCCGGCTGGAGCGCCGACAGCATCGGTTGAAGCCTTGACGGACCAGCCAACGAAGAAGCTGTCGCGCCTGGCCCAACGGATCCAGAGGCGGCGGCCGCAAGGGCGTCTAGGGTCCTCTTGTTCTTTCTGCCCGGCG
>QXEO01000299.1:0-11601 GCA_007115705.1 Dactylis glomerata
CAATGCCATCAGCACAATGTTTGTACAGAAAAGGTTCATCCCAATAGTAATTCTTGACTCATGGAGGAATTTTTTCTTTTGCTGGTAGGAGAGATCTGCTGGCACAATATCACAAGCTAGGAAGTTCACAAAGTCAGCATACCAAGGTGAAGTGGCACTGACTGCCATGAGCTGTTCTCCAGGCATATGATCATGAATCTCTCTTTCATCAAAGTTGATTCTGGACAAGTGGTCTGCAACTGAGTTTTCTGATCCTTTCTTGTCTCTAATCTCTATGTCAAACTCTTGGAGCAGAAGTATCCATCTGATGAGCCTAGGTTTAGCATCCTTTTTGCTCACTAAATATCTGATTGCTGCATGGTCTGTGTACACAATGCACTTGTGTCCAACCAGGTATGGTCTAAACTTATCAAAGGAGAACACAACAGCAAGCAGCTCCTTCTCTGTGGTGGTGTAATTTATCTGAGCATCATCCAAAGTCTTGCTTGCATAATGTATAACATGCACAGCTTTGTCCTTCCTCTGCCAAGAACTGCTCCAACAGCAAAGTCACTTGCATCACACATAAGTTCAAATGGCAGTGTCCAGTCAGGGGTTGAACAACAGGGGCTGTGATGAGAGCATCTTTCAACTGGTTAAAGGCTTTCATGCAGGAGTCATCAAACACAAATTTCACTTCATGATTTAGAAGGTTGGTGAGTGGCTTGGCAAGATGAGGAAATTCTTGATAAACCTCCTGTAGAAGCCAGCATGGCCCAAGAAGCTTTGAATTCCCTTCACATTTTCAGGAGGGGGAAGCTTGGCAATCACATCAACTTTTGCTTTGTCCACCTCAATTCCTCTGGCAGACACAGGTGGCCCAACACAATGCCTTCAGAGACAAGGAAGTGACATTTTTCCCAGTTCAGAATCAAGTTTTGCTCAGAGCATCTGTGGAGGACTAAGGTGAGGTTCTTCAGGCAAGCTTCAAAATCTTTTCCATACACAGTGAAATCATCCATGAAAACTTCCATAATCTTCTCAATGTGATCAGAAAAAATGGACATCATGCATCTCTGGAAGGTGCCTGGGCATTGCAAAGGCCAAATGGTAGCCTTTTGTAAGCAAAGGTTCCATATGGGCAGGTGAATGTGGTCTTGTCTTGGTCAGAAGGGTGGATTGGAATCTGCAGAAATCCAGAGTAACCATCAAGGTACAGTAGTACTTCTGGCCAGCAAGTCTCTCTAGCATCTGGTCCATGAATGGCAGAGGAAAGTGATCTTTTCTTGTAGCTTTGTTCAATTTTCTGAAGTCATTCACCATCCTCCATCCTGTAACAGGTCTTGTGGTCATAAGCCTTCCTTCTTCATTTTCAACAACAGTGTAGCCACCTTTCTTGGGCACAATGTGGATAGGACTCACCCACTCACTGTCAGAGATGGGGTAGATCATTCCAGCCTTAAGCAACTTCAGAACTTCTTTCTTGACAACATCTTGCATAGCAGGGTTTAATCTTCTCTGTCCCTCTCTTGTTGGCCTGCTGCCTTCTTCCAAGTGGATCCTGTGAGAGCACACTTTCTCACTAATTCCAATGATGTCATCAATGGAATATCCAATGACATTTTTGTACAATTTCAAAATGGACAGAAGGCTTTCTTCTTGCTCAGAGGTGAGGGCAGAACTGATAATCACAGGGTGTATCTTCTCCTTCTCTAAGAATGAGTACTTCAGATGGGGTGGTAGTTCCTTTAGCTCAACAATAGAATGATGAGCTTGTTGAGCTGGTAATTCTCTTGCACTTGACTCAGGTATACTTTCACAAGTTTTCACTTCACAGATCTGCAGTACATCACTGTTTTCAGCTGTAACAAAGACTTGAGCATCAGGCTCTTGTGGCTCAATTGTGGCAAAGTTTCCAACACACTTCTCTCAACAACATCAATGGAATGGCAATGTTCAGGATCATTGGGTAAATGAGTGGCATGTTTCATGCTGAACTCAGCTTGCTCTGAACCAAATTGTAATTTGAGGGTTCCACCTTTGACATCAATGATGGCACCAGCAGTTGCCAAGAATGGCCTGCCTAGAATCATTGATTCAGCGTTGTCTTCCATCTCTAGCACAACAAAGTCCACAGGATATGCAAAGTTGCCAACTTGGACTGGCACATCTTCAAGGATTCCCACTGGTTTTCTAAAGGTTCTATCAGCAAGTTGAAGTGTCATGGGAGTAGGCTTCAATGTTCCTAACTGTAGAATCTGGCTTGCAGCAGAGGGTAACACACTCACAGAGGAGCCTAAGTCACAAAGGGCAGTAAAGGTTTTTCTTCCCACTACACAGGGAATGCTGAAGCTTCCAGGGTCTTGTAACTTCTTGGGCATGTTGTTCAAGATCACGGCACTGCAATCTTCTGTCAAGGCTACTAACTCAGGGCTGTCTAAACTCCTCTTCCTTGTAATCAATCTTTGAAAAACTTTGCGTATAGGGGAATGTGCAACACTGCATCCAAGATGGGGATGGTGATTTGCACTTCCTTCATGGTCTCAAGGAATTTAGAGTATTGCTTCTCCTCCTTGGTCTTGTCCAATCTCTCTGGAAATGGCACTTTCATCAACAAAGGCTTCTCTGTTGGTTCTGTGGCAGAGATCTGTGCCTTGGCAGGGTTTTCTGTCTGGGCAGGCTGTCCTGTTGATTTTTCCTGCCTTGGCAGAACAATTTCTGGAGGTGTTTGTTGCTGCACGGTGGGTCTTCTCTGTGGAGCAACATAAGTGACATTTGGTGGGGTTTTGAGTAAGGGTTCAGTGTTCACCCCACTCCTAGTGGTGACTGCATCTACAACTTCAGTAGTGGAGAGGGCACCACACTGTTTTGGGTTCTCTGCTTGAGCTGGCAATTTTCCTTCAGCTTGGTTTCCAGTGTTGTTGATCTGGATTCCAGCAGTGAGTTGCTGCATAGTCTTGTAGAAAAGTTCAGATTGCATTTTCATAGTTTCTTGCATTCCACTGAACATTTCCTTTTGTAGCTTCATCATTTCACCAAGCTCATTGGTTGCTGCTGCTGCTGGAAGAGGCAGTTTGCTGATTCACTGGATGGTGCTGTTGTGGGTGTTGCATTTGACCTTGGGGTCTAAAATTCTGTTGTCCTTGCTGGTGGTAGCTCTGCTGGGATGCTTGAGCAAATTCTGCTGATTTGATGGTGGGTAACTTTGCTGATTGGCATTCTTGTAAGACAGGTTGGGGTGATTTCTCCAAGAGGGGTTGTAACTTTGGGAATAAGGGCCTTGGTTCTGGGCATAGTTCACCTCTGATATCATGGCTTCAGGAGGTGCAGACAAGGTGCATTCCATGAGTGAATGACCTTCTTTTCCACAAATTGCACAAGCAATGAGACTTGGTTGACAGGCACCAATGCTTGGCTGTTTCTTTCTGTCATGAGCTGGGCAAGCTGAGTTGTTAAACTCTCCAACTTAGCTTCCAAAGCATTCTGGCCACTTGACTGAATCTGCAGCTGATTGTTGGGGTGGACAGCTCTTTCATTTGTCCAGGAGAAGTTGTGTGATGCCATGCTCTCAATCAACTCAGTAGCTTCATCAAGGGTCTTGTTCATGATTCCACCTCCAGCAGCTGAGTCAACAAATGATCTGGTTTGCTCTGTCAAACCCTTGTAGAAGGTTTGCAAGATGAGCCATTGCTCCTGGCCATGGTTGGGACACATCCTGATGAGGCCTTGGTATCTCTGCCAAGTATCATACAGGCTTTCTCCTTCATATTGCACAAATCTTGTTATCTTGTCTCTGCACTCAGCTGCTTTGGTTGGAGGGAAATATCTCTCAAAGAAGGCTTGAAGGACATGTTCCCATGTGTCTCTGCAATGCACAGGCAGAGAGTGGAACCAAACTTTAGCAAGTCCTGAGAGTGAGAATGGAAACAATTGCATCTGATGGCTTCAGGAGGAACTCCATTGTGCTTCAAAGTGTTGCAGTACTCCAGAAAGTTTCTGATATGCTCATGGGGGCTCTCCAAAGCAGAACCTTTGAAAGGATTATGTTGCACCATATTGATCAGAGCTGGCTTGATTTCCCAGTTGTTTGCTTGTATTGCAGGCATAATCACATCTGCATTGTTGATCTGGTCCTTGGGCATCCACAAGTCTCTCAATTTCTTGTCACCCATGCTGAAATCTGAGGATGAGGATTCCAAATCTGAGACAGAGGTTTCCAAGCCTTCAGCAGAAGCTTCAGAGGCTGCTCTCTTTCTTGCAAACAAAGTTCTCTCTGGCTCAGGATCAAATGGAGCTAGGGTGAATCTTCAGAGGACTGCATCAACTGAATTTCCACAGAAAATGGATGAAATCATTGTTCTTCTACACACAATCACAAACAAGAACTTAATCAAGGGTTAGTGAACTAAATCCCCTAATAAAAGTTCTAAGCTTTGATCACAGACATGTTGATGGGAGACAATCAAAAGTTGCAATTGGAACAAGTATTTACACAGCTTAGTCTACTGTAATCTAAGGAAACAATCAAAAGTTGATCCCCGGCAACGGCGCCAATTTTGATCTGTTGTGAGTAAGGGGGGTTTTTCTAGTCGTCTCCACAGGGATCAACACAAATGAGACTATTTCCTAATTTCCAGAAGCTAAGCAGAAAAGTAGGGTTTTTGGTGTTTGTAAACAGAAAAGTAACATGAAGTTTTGAGCAGGGAAGTTTTAACATAACAAGTTCAAGGATTTCTTGTTTGTCAGGCAAGAAAGCAGTGAACACACAAGCAAAATTAGAAGGGATGTGTTTTTGGGACTAGGTGCAGAGACTAGTCTTACACCTCACAGATCAAGCAATTGCAACACAGATTTCACAGTAATCTTAGAGTTTACAATGGAGTGTGTCACTCAAACCAGAGCAAAATCAAAGACAATGTTTAAGCTGTTTTACAACGCAAGATCACAACATACACAGAGAATAGGGATAGGGAGAGAGATTTGCTGGTCACCGAAGGCTTGCCGTGGCAGAGGAAGTAGAGTTTTGTCGCGGCAGAGATGTAGAGGTTGAGGGAGCTTGGCCTTCGGATCCTTGGAGCCATGTTCATCTTGTGTTCTTGAGGTTCTGAGGGAGTTCTTGGAGTTCATGGTGGAGTTCTTGGATTTGATCTTGTTGCAACAGGGGTAGAGGGAAAAAGGTGGAAAAGTTGGGAGTTGGACTGAGGAGGAGGGTTTCGGTGGAGTGGTGGAAGAGATGGAGTGGCTGAGGGTGTGCGATGAGATATGGTGGGAGTGAACCTGGACCTCTCCTTTTAAAGACTTTTTGTGGCATTCTTGCTGCGGCGTAGAGGAGTAGTGGGAAGTTGGTGGCGGCAGCGGCTTTTCTGCTTTTGCCGTTTTTCTTGTCTTTTGTGCCGTACCAGCCACTTTCTGCCGTGCTTGCTTTTCTTGCTCCTCAAGATGTACTCCTCCATTCCTGGTGGCTTGGTCTCTGGTTTGAATTGCTCTGACTTGTAGAATTAAGTGCCTTGGCGCACTGATCTGTGACAAAGGATCAAATGATGTAAAATGTTGGTGCAACACTGGTAAAATGAGGTAAAACAGACAAGTTTTATGGTTGCAAGGTTCACATATATGTGTAAATCTTAGAGTGATCAAGGGGTGCGGGCCAGGGGAAGGCCGCGCCGCCCTATGGTGAGGCCAGCCTCTGGCTCGGCTCCGACTCCTCTTCGGTGTTCTGGAAGCTTCGTTTATTATCTGGACGTTCGGCTTTTGTTTCGTCCAATTCCGAGAATATTTCTTGTGTAACTTTTTTGAAACACAAAAACAGCAGAAACAGGAAACTGGCACTGTGGCATCTTGTTAATAGGTTAGTTCCGGAAAATGTATAAAAACGCCACAAAGTGTAACGAAAGACTAAGCAAATGGTGTAAAAACAAGTATGGAGCATCAAAAATTATAGATACATTTGAGATGTATTAACCTCTAACTATGATTCTCCATGATCATACCCAATGGCTATCAACTGCCATTCACGGGTGCTTGCAAACTAAATTCAAATGTCCTGTACAACTTAATCCAGGGAATGATGAATCTACAAACCTGTTGTTTAATGTTTTGGCAAAAACATTTTTGTTGTGGAACCACTCATATAGGCTTAAACAATGTTCCACCAATCAATCCGAATATGTTAAACAATTTATGATACATATTTTCTGACGGACTGATCACCAGAATTAAAACCAATTGCAATGACCAATATAGCAGCCCCGATTATATATGGCACTATCTGATATATCTAAAACATCTAAAACATTATGTAAAATTAACAGATCAAACTTAACTTCTTCTAAACTTTGACTAAGGACAAAATATAACTACAACGAGACGCAGAAACTAGAATTAGTAACGATGCAGAGGCAATCACTTACATATGGAGATGGCGATGTCGTAGAGTCCGATGGAGGAGAATACGGTGCCCTTGGTGAATCGGGCCGTGACATCGATCCTGGCCTATGGCGTAGAAGACGGCGTCGCTGCTAGTAGGGTTTTGGTTTAGATTTCGGGGGCGGGAATGTGGGCGCATGGGGGAGGACGGCGGCGGCAAAGTGGGGAGGCGAGTCACGGCGGTGGATCTCATTGCAAGACGGAAGGAGAAGAATGGTCGATCGGGCGGTGGCGCAGCTAGCGTTGATTGGACTCGAATTTATAAAGGATTATTTGAATTAACCTGATCGATCGATTAGGGCATGACAGGCGGTAAAACCTTTTTCAGTTAACCTAATTGATCGAGTCACCCAAAAAAAATCGATCGGGTACTATAGGACTACACCAGAAAAAACGTGGTATATAGCCGTTGAAATTAGGATGGGCCAAATTCTGGCCCAATTATTTTGTACCGTTGGATCACTAGTAGAAAAAAGGGCTTTCGTTTGAAGCTGCCCGGAGCTTTAGCACCGGTTGTCTTATGAACCCAGACTAAAAGGGGCATTAACACCGGTTCGTAAGGCCAGGGCATTAGCACCGGTTCGTAAGAGACCTTTAGCACCGGTTTGAGCCACAAACCGGTACTAAAGTGGTTGTGTGCAGGCGCTAACCCTTTAGCACCGGTTTGTGACTCAAACCGGTGCTAAAGGTCCCCCCTTTTGCACCGGTTCGTGGCTCAAACCGGTGCTAAAAGGTCACTACCTTTTAGCACCGGTTCGTGGCACGAACCGGTGCAAAAGGGGTACCTTTAGCACCGGTTCGAGCCACGAACCGGTGCTAAAGGGTTGACACCTATTTTTTCCTCTCATGCCTACCCCGCGTAGAAAAAAAGTCTAAAAAAATAAACAAAAATGATAAAAACTTCAAATTTCAAAATCCTTTGACATGCATGTACCTCACGCAAGCAACTTTATGGAAATTTTGAAATTTTGAATTTTCATATATTTTGAACAAAAAGGTTATTCCAAATTAAATCGGCAATAACTATTGCGTACGGACTCAAAAAAAAACATATAATATATGAAAAACCATCTACGCAAAAAGTTATATCCGATTTCAACGGGAAATATGAAAGCAGGAAGATTTTAGATTTTGTCAAAAAAATAAAAAATTTGTTTTTTTTGAAATTTATTTTATTATTTCTTCTACTTTTTAGTTATTTTGAAGTTTTTATATTATTTGGAATTTTTTAAGTTTTTAAGTTTTTTTGATTTTTTTGAATATTTTGAGTTTTAAAATTAATAATTAAATTATACACAAAGATTATTTGGAAATCATTGATGCTTATTAATAATTAATCATTGTTGCTTATTTTTAAAATTATTTGGAATTCAAAAAAGTAAAATCATATATTATCAAAGTGTATGGGTTAATAGAATTCACAGCACAGTATTATCAAGAAGTCGCGAGCGCAGTCTTGGAAGCTAGTAGAGAAAGAATAGAGAAGTTAAGCGTGCTAAGGGTGGAGCAGTGTGAGGATGGGTGACCGATCGGGAAGTGGGACCACTAGTATATACTTTGACATGAGAATAGGGGTGATTAGAGATTAGAGTGGAAACTATCAAAAAATTCAAATATCCAAAAATTGAGAAATTCTGAAAAATAATTTCAATTTTTTTTATTTTTTTTCAAAATTTATACCAGAAATTCGTCCGGACCTTTAGCACCGGTTCGTGTCTCAAACCGGTGCTAAAGGGTCCTTTAGCCGCGCGGGCCACGTGGAACCCCTTTAACACCGGTTCGTAGTACAACCGGTGCTAAAAGATGAGGCTTTAGTGCCGGATGCTTTGCACCGGTTGTAAAACCGGTGTAAATGGGACTTACAAACCGGCTGCTAATACTCATATTTCTACTAGTGGATCTTCAAATATACTACACATGTTTTGACTATTCCGATGCACCGTAAATTTTCCCTTCCTTTTTCATCGGATTTGTTTTGAATTGGCTCCCATGCACAGAACAGAAGCATAAGACAGCAGGAAGGAAACTTTGGATATTTTTGCATCTTTATAGATTACATTACACCTCAAGTCATGACTGATAGCACCCATCAAAGTAATGATTTAGAGCCTAGCCGAATAAATCATGAACGAAGTGATGCGACCCTCCAATTCGTATTTTTGCATCCTAAATGGCCACCCTTCGCTCAGCATTTGGTGGTTTACCATGTTACTACGAATTGAAAGTCATCATGTGTATTGACAAGGTCGCACTCGCATAAGGCCTTAGACCTGCCTTTATTACTTGCTACTCCGCCGACCCACTAACAGTTGGTAAATTACTTAAACCTCGATTTATGATCTGGTACACCGTACCTGGCATCATCATCATCATATCAGTGACTGTGGTAGGCATCTCCCGCTGTTGCCATCTTCATGCTATATAGAACTGGTATAGCAAGCTGACATGACCATGTTCGTCTAACTATACTGAAACTGAATCCAGAGACTAGCGAAAGGCGAAAGCTCACAAACACTCAAACGGGGATGTTTTCAAGGCAAATTACATGTTGGTCGAGTGAGAACAGGAGGCATCTGGAATCAATGGCCACGGGGATCACTTCAGCGTAGAGAGTTGCATGCATAAGAAAGCACTGCCCTCGACTGGCTTGGACCAAAAGCTCCCTATCCCGGTATGCCCTTGCCATTATGTTCTCGCAGCTAGTAGACTACCCGTAGCAACCAGGGTGCTTTTGGCAGGTCCTCAAACCCACGTCGTAGCCCCCGCTCCCTCTTCTCCTCTGATATTTTGCTTCGGTCTCAGCTTGTGTCTGAAGATCTCGATCCTTTCGTCTCATGTTTCAACTACTACTAAAGATGGTGAAAAATGATACATACTAGGCTTAGCAGTGGCATGTTGCATCATTTGACAAAAGGCACCTGGTCTGCCCGGCTTTAAATTATTAAAGCCTCTAACGGGTAAATTTTACTTGTGCTGTAAAACAGCTTACAGGCAGTGAATACAACAAGCAAAAAAAATATAAGAAATGGAGCACTACTTGAGCATCGAGGGCATCATCCAATGCCGAGAACTGACCGGTCTCATCTGAATATCTTATTATGAGACTTACGACACTTGGTGTGGATTATACATATAGAGTTATATACTACTCTCTCCGTCCTAAATTACCCTGCATTCTAGGTTCAGTTAAAGTCAAACTTTATAACTTTGACTAAGTGTATAAGATAAAATATAGAAATTTACAATATAAAATCGATATTCTTATAATCATCATAAAAAATATTTTTATATTTATATATTAGATATTATAAATTTAATTTTTAGCAATATGTTTGGTCAACCTTTATCTACTTTAACTTTGATTAAACCCAGAATGAAAGGTAAAAAAGGACAGAGGGAGTATATTATATAGTGCACCTACGGAGCGGCATCTCAAAACAATTGTGAGAGTCTCCCTGATAGAAATATGGTATCCCTATATAGTAAGCAAACCAAGATACGACATCTCGTTCATCGGTCTATCCTACACCAGAACGAGGCCAAAAGAGACCGAAGGTGTTTTTAGAGAAGGAGAAGCTTCATGGCAGGTGTGGTTGTGTTTAGGTTAATAGGAAAAGGAAGCATTGGGAACTAACTAGCTGCCAACGGCAAACATCCGACATGTGCCATAGTGATAGTGGAGGTTAGAACATACGTCGTAGGCAACCACACTATCCGTTGGGAGAGACCTGAAGTATGTAGTATAACATACTGAGCTATTGACCAAATTGCATCTTCACTATCGTAGTGCACATGCCACATACACTTCACTAGTGCTTGTGCGTACTACGTCCAGCGTCAGGAATCGATCAACTGATGCAACTTCTTGCTTTCTCGTCCTCCATTTCCAGTTGTGGATGGTTCACCCAGCCGGCGCCGTTTGTCTAGTCGCTCGTTCCTCTTGGTCAACCAGCAGAAATGTCCATGCTGGCCCCAGAAATAACACACAGGGGCTGATTTGACCGCATGTGTGCGTATTCAACAACACTGTGCCTTTTTATCCTATCATTCTCGTACAAATTAGTTTAGCGTGAAAAAAACGGCTGCAATGCAATGTCGTTAATGGGAAAAGGTGAGAATAGTTCCGTATGATCGCTTTTGTAATTATTCCATAATGAAGAATACAATGACAAGATTAGTTTGCAAGTGACATAAACCCCCACGTCCAGCCAACTTTGTAACTCGGACTATTGCAGAACATCATATTGCATTCAGTTATTGATAGTGGTAAACTTCCACTAGTAGAAAAAGGGCCTTTGGCCTGGACCCTTTAGTCCCGGCCTCCATCTGGGCCGGGACTAAAGGCCCGGCCACGTCGCCCGAAATTCGCCAGCCGCCCGGGAGGCTTTAGCCCGGCCCGTAACAAGCCTTTAGTCCCGGTTTGAGATACAAACCGGGACTAAAGGGCTACGCGGTGTGCAGCCCGCATGTGCGCACCCTTTAGTCCCGGTTTGTGTCTCAAACCGGGACTAAAGTCCTCTGCCTATATATATGGCCGCAGCCCCTCTCTCCCATCTTCTTGCATTTTTTTGGATGAAAGAGTGTGGGTGTGTGCTAGCTCTCCTTTTTTCTTGGATGCACTAGAGGTGTTTGTTGAAATGTGTGTTAGAGCGATGCCGCTTCAGTTCACCGAACACAACTACAATATAGTCGATGCCCGAGCCACGCTTAAACCTCTTCCTCTTTATTTCCACTTATTCTAAAAGGTTAGCAACTATATTTTCTCGTTTAGACCGTGCGGTACTAATTTTTAGGATCGTGATTGTGTTTGATATACTGTCGTATGACGCAGATGAGCCATCCATGGATGTACGGTGATCGACGCACAGCCGCTTACAGAGAAGGCGTGCATTCTTTTCGAGATGCGGCCGATGCGAACAAGCATGGTGGTGGCTATATGTTTTGTCCATGTGTTGAATGTCGGAATGAGAAGGATTACACTTCCTCAAGAGTCATTCAGAGCCACCTGCTTCGGTCCGGTTTTATGTCGGGCTATAATGTTTGGACCAAGCACGGGAAAGAGGGGTTATGATGGAAGACGACGATGAAGAAGAAGAGAACGATGATGACAACTACCGATCTATGTTCCCTGAGTATGCTGATACCGCAATGGAAGACAATGAAGAAGAAGATCAGGGTGCAGAACGGGAACCAGAT